>JAFFZR010000328.1:0-20181 GCA_018397195.1 Lethrus apterus
TATCCTTCTCCGTAAAACTTCTCGGCTATCCGGAGGAGTAAAATAAACTTTGTCTTGGATGTAACTCCATAGAAAAAAATCCAACGGATTAAAATCTGGGGATCTAGCCGGCCAGCGAATTGGTCCGCAAGTTCCTATCCATCGATCACCGAAATTATTATTTAAAAATGCAACATTTATGCGTGCATTATGCGGTGTAGCATAATAATAGGATGGTGCTAATTCTGGTTACTAGATTTTTGAATTTTTCTTTTTTTTTCAATTAAAATAATTTTTTTGCTTTATGTTTTTACTTAAGAGTATTCAGAAAAAAAATCTCCATAAGAATGCATAAAAAAATATATACAGTGCCATTTGAAAAAAGAAAGTTGACTGTCATCTGTCAAAAACTGGACGCTAGAAAAAATATTACTTTGGTCAATGTCAAAGTATTTGTAAAGCGATTTCATTTGATGAATAAAAACTAAGCAAGATACAGCGCCAAAGGTTTTTCGTCAGTCACCCTGTATAACCTAATTACAAATGTATTTCGTTAAAATAGACTGTTCATCGACTAGAATTCTAGACATTAGTAGGTATATGGGATAATGAAGATATACCCTAATTTCAAATGTATTTCGTTAAAATACACTGTTCATCGACTAGAATTCTAGACATTATTAGTAGGTATATGGGATCTCGTAATTCCCTGCAACTTACCTACGTTGGGCGCCAAATTTTCACCGTGATCGCAAATAAATAATGAAGATATGCACTAATTTCAAATGTATCTCGTTAAAGAAGACAGTTCACCGACTAGAATTCTAGATTTGAACAAGCATTCAACATTATCCTTTACATACGTCGAATATGTGTGTAATTTATGTAATTTAAATTGGCGAAGTCGGTCAAGAGGACGTCAACGTACAACGGGACACATTTCTCGTAGATTTGTCGATTATGGATTTTGTGTACGTACGGACAGAATTTTCGAGAACGAAACCTGTAAACGTGTTCAAAGCGGAAAAGGTCATTTTCTATACATAAAGGTTGCATTTTATTATAATTTAAGTTCAGATTGCCGTATTTTATATAAAAAAGTGAAATAATTTTCTTAGTCACTATATTCCATTATGGCAACTTTGATTCTGACTTTCTCTATAAAAAGTTTCTAAATTCTTGATTTCGCGTAAAAATGATGTTATCAACTAAAAATTAGTCACTTATATCCGAAATGAATTTCATCTCTCAATGGCGTTAACATCGCCGTCATTTTCTATAAATTCTAAAGGAAATATTTTTAATATTAACGCGATTTGAAAAGTTCCTATCGATGCGACGGAAATTATTTTTCGAATTCGCGTATAAATTAAAATATTTTCCTCTTCGGATCGTAATTGAGTTCGGAAAAGTTTTGCGCGCACGAAATTTGATCGCCGGAAACTTTCCAGAGAATCGCCGCGCGCCCCGTCCCCCGTCAAACGGGGAAATATTAATACGGTCGTGTTTTTTCGTCCGTTTCCGAGTCGCCTTTCAATTCGGTTAATCACAAAATCGATGGACCGACGCTCGAAATGCGTCCCAAAATGCGAATTTCGGGCCGACGGGGATCGTTCGAATCATAAAGGCTTCATCCGCGGCGTTTACGACGTCTTTATGCCGAACTGCCGCGCTGCACTCGCCGAGCTAAATAGTTGAAGGAGGAAAATTGCATAGTTAGATGCGGAACGGAGCTTTTGAGAATATCTCTTCCGTTAAGAACGAAATTGTATTTTTGATGAGGTACATAATCCTCAATTTGTAATTACGATTACTGAGAAGGAAGCGCTCGTTTGTGATTAAAATGGAAAATAAATCTTTATACTAAAATATACTCTAAATTTAATTTTTTAACAAATGAGTAACTACAGCAAAAAGGTATAAAAATATAAGAATTTAAATATATGCCTAAATAGATTAGATTAGATTAGATTCTTTATTGGTCCAATAAGATACATATGAGTACATAGGACAAGTCAAAACATATTAAAACTACAAAAAACATACATACAATGAAATCACTTAAATAAACTAATAAATTCATCAATACTATATATACAGTGCTCGCAGAGCAGATTTTTCAATTTTGTCTTAAACAATCTGCTATGCGTGCACTGCTTAAGATCCCGCGGGATCAGGTTGTAAAGCCTCACACCCAGCGATAAGGGACCCTTTTTTGTAACACATAGTTTATTATAAGGTATTCTGAAGAGATTCTTTGCTCTTGTGTCATGGCAGTGAAAGTCAGAGTTTTTAAGAAGATCACTCCGATTCCGAAAAACCCAATATAGCAATTCAAGGATAAAAATGCTAGGTAAGGTTAAAATCTTATATTTAATAAAAAATGGCCTGCATGAGTCGGTTGAAACAATGTTAGCCATACAACGAATGATTCGTTTAGTATTATTATTACTATTGTTATAATAAACGACAGATTGTAAAACAGCAAGTCTATTTATAAATATTTCGCTTTAGACTAATTTTTCAAAAATTAATAATGACAAATTATATAAACATGTAAACGATCCCAGTACATAGGATGAGCCCATTTTAGCGCGAATGTTAAATAGGAAATCGAATAACTGGCGCTTAATTTTAGACCACAATGAGCAATTTAAAACAGAGATTCCATTCATGGCATGCTATGTGCATTTTTAGAACGTGGTTTGCGATTTTCAATCTGAATGAAAGATTACACGTGGGACATATCAGATGGATATTACTTTTCTGGAGTTTTCACACAAAGTGAACAATCGAATAATGACAATATGACAATACGAAAAATGTTTACGAATTTTATGCACTAATGGGATCAAGTCTACAATTTATTTATAGATGTCTGTAATACTTCAGAGAGATATGCTCCGATGAACCCATTAATTTGTTTTTTTTTTTTTAATTCTGTGCTCATTTGTACTGTTTATAAATTCTTATAGATTTATGTTATATATATGTTATATATATATATAGATGTTCACTCTATCGATCGTGTCGTCAAAAAAATTTATAGGATTAATAACGTGGCAATTTAAATAAATGAATTAGTATTTATCATATGAACAATAACACTTGATAGAAAAATAAGTCGAGAATAAACTTATTATTAATTTTGAAAATTCGTAAAAAAATGTTATTAAAAGGCAATTAAAAATAAAGACTACAAATAATAATAAATTTATAATAATATGGAAAATATTACGAAAAAATAGTCGACGAAATTCACACAGTGAACCAAATAATGGAAAAAGCTTATCAACATAAAATAGAAATAGAATTACTCTTTATAGATTTCCAACAAGTTTTCGACAGCATCAAAAGAATTGAATTAAAAAGAGAATTAAAAGAACTAGAAATACACTCAAAATTGAGAAGATTGATATTGGTGACCACGAAAAGGACTGTAAGTATTTAAAATCAGATAGGAGAGACCTAAGAAATTGATAAATGATAAGGGAGTAAGGCAGCGACACTCTTCAACTTGGTATTACAGTATGTACTTAAATAAAGAAAACAACTTTGAGAACAAGAGGAGGGCAGATAGTTTGCTGATGACATTGTGTTGATAACAAAAAACAAAAGAATAATGATGGAAATGCTTGAAGAACTAAGTACAGTGTGAAGAAAAATTGAACTAAAAATAAACGAAAATAAAACCAATCTGATGAGATTTGATAACGAATTTATAAAAGGAAGAATTCAGCTAATGGAATACATTTTTGATGAAGCGGATAAATCTAAATATCTGTGAGTGATGATAGCTAGCAATGGGGAACAAGATGCAGAAATCAAATAAAAAATAATCACAAAAACAGGATATTCTAAGCACACAGAAAACTACTACACAGTAAATTATTAAGCAAAACGTGCAAAATGAAAATCTATAGAACAATAATCCGTCCAACAATGATGTACGCGGCTGATAAAGAGGCAAGAGGAAGACCTAAGAATAGTGGAAAGGAAAATAGTGAGACTGATACTGGAGCCAAAGGAACTAAATGATAGTGAATACAGAAGAAGAACTAATCATGAACTTTTACAAGAAACAGGCGACGATATAGTAAGGAAGCCAAATGCAAACAGCTAGCCAAATGGTATATGAGGTTTTGGAGTGGAATATGGGCAGAAGAAGGAGGCCGAGACTACAATGACTACAAGAAGTGGAGCAAGATTTAAACAGGACCGGAATCAAACAATTGGAAAGTAAGGGCGGAGGATAAAAAGCTATGGACAGAAGGGTGTGAAGCGATATAAACCGAAAATGGGGTTGATCTCCATAACACGTAATAGATATAGATATAAGGTGGCTTAATTCCTAAAGGGCCATAATTATAATTAGCATTAAAATATCAGCAATTCAATGTTTAATAACTTGGTTTTGCACTCTTTCTTTATGTATCCTTCCAAGTATTTCTAGTCCTACACTGACTTCTAGAGTTTTATTAGTCATTGATTCTTACTGTTTTGTTCGCTATTTGTATTTCTCTTTCCTTTCTTTATTGTTCTGCGGTTTTCATTTATTCTTTTCAGTTAATTTTATTATTAATATTCATCAAAAAAATAATAATAATTATAAGGGAAAATTTTGTCACGAAAAATTATTTAAGTTTTCAATTCAAATTTTATAGCAGCGAACCATGTAAAAATCTGTATACATTCATACGAACATAAATATGAGAATATCAAAAGAGGACACTTAAATTTAAATAATTTCATTCCAATAATATCAAATTAATAAAAACAAACGGATGAAATGTTTTGATGTGTAAATTATATGACACCGTACTATTTAAATATAACGGCGAAAAGTTTCAAAGCAGACATTCCTTTACAGATTTCAATCTTTACGAACGGAAGCAATAAATGAAATCTTCGACTATAAATTTTAAAGGGGACTAGGTATTAGAAAATTTTACATGTTTTTAATTCTCTATAAAAAAATCTTTATATTCGGCGTGAATCTGATGTGTGTAGGTACGTATCCATGCGTTGTTGAATTTTTAGATTTGTATTCTTGCCGTACAAACGCAGATTGTAAATTAAAATTCACGACGTAAATATTAGCTTCAAGTTTATAGCAACTTCCGAATTTTGATTTTACTGCTTACGTTTCGTAGAAATTGCAATATTTTATTTACAATTGAAATAAACAAACGGTGATTTTTTGTTGTGCGAAATTTTAAATAATAATTTACACAGTTTAAGTTTTTGATAGAAAATTTGTGAATATTTTTCGAGTATGTTATAGAATCCCAACCATGGATAGGTTTCACACGATGATACGGGACGTGAGGGTTCTTTTCTATTGGGTGATATTGATAAACCGGATGTTCATTTGCCGGTTATTATGCAAAGTCTGTTTGCTAGCTTGTATGTTCTTAACTTATAAATAAAAAATATTATATACGATGTATTTATTCCGATTTGTTCAAATGTATATTAATCTAAAAAAATAATATTGTTTGCAAATTTATTTCAATAAATAAATTAAATTAATTATTATTATTTTTATTTGATTATGTAAAGATAATATTTTTATTAATAAATTAATTAATTGTTAAATAAATTATTATTAAATTTTGATTTTTGTTTGATTTTCTCAAAACACAATTTTGTAAGATCTAATTTTAAAAGCTCAATAATTTTTATAACCTCAAATATTACTACAATTAAAAATGTGTTCAATCACACCTTACGTACAACATAGATATAATTTCAATTGATTTATATGCATTTTAGCGCGTCAATAATATAAAGCTTACTTTGAAGCTGAAAGTGATTTAAATGGAAATAATTCAAAACACATTATATTGTGCCGACATAAAAAAGAAAAAAAAACAAAAATTGAAATGAAATCTTTGTAGCAATGAATTAATTATTAAAAATCAAGTAAAATTACTTACGTCAATAACATAAAATCCAATGAAATATTTTCAGGAAAACACCAATAAAAACACAAGAAAATCGTATACCAAACACTGTATGAAAGGTCCCATTGTAAAAATCACATTACGAAATAGCCGCTGCTATACAAGAAGGACTGTGCGTTAGTGTACGTCTTTCACGGAAGGTAGGGAATACGTTTATGGCGACCATATGTTTCAAACGTAGAAAGCAAGCTAATGCCAAGCATCATGACTACATGACTGAAAGACGACTGAGATTTTTCGTTGTGTACGTCTGTCCTTTCAGTGTGTTTATTTTAGGTGTGTCAAGGATTTGAAGTTTGGCACGGACAATTATGATTTGTATTTACGTACAGCCGTGCCACCGTCGCGAAGATTTACTTCTGTAGGCATAGGCGCCACGACGCGACGTTAGGGGTACAACGAAAATTTTTATAAAGTGAAAAGATCTTTATAATTCATTTCAATGTTTGAAGGAAAATGACTTAAAAATTTAATGCGAGGTGTGCAAATTGTTCTCAACGTTTATTTCTATAAAAGTTGCCGCCTTTCTGTGGCAGAAATGAAAATGAGGGAATTAACTATCATGCGGCGAAATTATGAGATAAGAAAACGTTTTTTCTTCAGTTTTTAAAATAATTTATGTAAAATCTTTAATTTATACGATTTTATATGAACAGTTATGTATGAGCCATAAAAGCAATCTTTTACACAAAATTATGTTATACAGGCACGCATGTGCAAAGCTATTCCGGAAAAATTCGCATATTCTAAGGAATAAGAATATATCATGATAACTTTTGAACGGCTGGATCTATCGCTATGACAAAAAACACGTCGATTTTTAATTTTTACGCACAAAATGTTGGTGTTATCAAAAATTCAATTCCACTTCCGACGAAACCGGAAGCGATGTCAACTTTCTTATTTTAAATGGAATATCCTGTATAGTTTGACGTTTTTGGAAAGGCAATGGAGAGACGAATCCAACGATTCCATATCTTCAACTTTAATTTGAAAAGTAACAAGAGAGGCAGCAATAACTTTTCTGCCATTTTCATTATATGTTCCTTAATTAGCCATAAGGCAATAAAAATTTATATAGAATATTCTTAGAATATTCATTGGACCAATCATCCCGTTGAAAACAGTGGCAACACTTCGAACAACTACTGTAAATTCTATGAATAAATCATGTAATGGCAGCATTTGATTCATTCTAGCGCCAAAGGGGCTCATTTCCGGACATGAGTTTATTGACAAAAATTGTTTGTTTTAGTGTCTTTTATAGCCATCTAAAGTTTGTCGGTCTAATTTTGGGACAGCCTGTATAATTAATAAATGAATTGTTTTAATAATAAATTGATAACGATGGCATATAAGTATTTCTTTACAGCAATAGCTGAAATATGAGTATGGATATTATGGCAGTTTTCCAAATGATAAAAGTTATTACAAATAACCATTTAAAAATATTACGAAATTTTGACTTTTACTTCAAGCAGCGATTAACTTAGCATCATAACGAAGTACTAGAGATGAAATTTCATTTTTAAAACCTACTATAGAATTAATAAACAAAAAAGTTTATGAGTGAAGGATTTTCCTAAAATGATAGATTTTAATTGTAAAACATGGATTAATGGTGTTGTATGTTGTTACTCAATGTTAAAAACAATATTTACATACGTTAACATATTTTTTTGGCCTGTAAATTTGTCGTAACATTGGATGGACACAAATGTGGTATGTACGATCCTTTTTTAGAATATTTTAATTAGTGAACTGATTAATTTCTTTTATAAGCTCTCATGCTTATACCAAACAAAGCGATGATATTATAGATATGAAAGCGAAGCATCACTGGCATTTTCCTGGTCTAAATGTGAAACCACATTGATCCTGAAAAATGTCAGTGCACTGTTGAAAGTAGATTTAAAGTACAAGTATCGTTGTCAATAGTAAGTACATATATTTTTTGAAATTACTGGCGAAAAATATCGAATAAACCGGACGAAAAACCATCCCAGTTTATGTTATAAAAATGTGTTTAAGAATATTCGTGTTTATTGTCCATATTCTTTATAACAATTCAGAAATAATTTAAGATTTACATTACTTTAATTGACTTTAATTTTTATAAAGTTCGCAGAAATAATATATGATCTTTAAAACCTAATTAAAACGTTGACTTTAAAATTGTTTAAAATTAGATAAAAAGCTGCTTAGTTATTTTCGAGTTGTCGCAATATTTTAAATACTTTGAAATAAACAATATTAAATAATTTTAATTAAATGCATTTTATATAATTTCAAATCGACACATCGTCATGTGAGAAATTTTATTAAAAACATGTAATTAATAAAATTAGTGATATTATAATAATTTGAATGAAGGGGTTTATTAACGGAAACATTATACTTGTCGAATGTTTTTATAATAAACTTTTGAAACAAGGAGTTCAAACACAGATCCTCGCTAATACATGTGATTAAGTAAAAAATGAGTAATCACAATGCAGACAGTGGAAGATTTGTAAATGGAAAAGTAATTGAAAATTATTCATTAAAGGTTACCCATGTCAGAAAACTAATTAATGTAAAAAATAAAAATAATTCTCATTTATGATATAATTTTTAAATATAATACAATAAAATAATATACAAAGTGTTTACTAAACATGCGGTAAAAATTCAGGGGGTTATTCCTTAGGCTATTTTAAGATTTTTTTTTGTTTGTCATAGGACGATTTTCAGAAAGACGCTTTATTTCGAAGATACAGGGCGATAATAGTTCCAATTTTTCAGAAAGTCATCATAGGACAAAAAATCTTAAAATAACCTAATGAATAACCCCGGAATTTTTGCTGCATGTTTATTAAACAGCCCGTAAAATAAAATAATATAATGAAGGGAAATAACCATTAAAACTCAAGTTTATGTTTATACGAAAATTTTTAAATGAGAAAGACTGTAATATTTAGAAACAACTAGGAGCTAGAGACGTTGTGGGACACGACAGAAGAAAGGGTGTAATTTAATTTCATGAAATTTATTCTTAATTATGTCAAATACGGTTTTTTTCGTATTAATTAAACATAGAAATATTTTGTAAAAAAATTTACTATTCATAAATTCGCCCCTGTTAGTACCCAAAAGAGGAACGCAGTGTGAAAAGTTTGTGCAACTCTCGCTTGGAGACTAGTCTAAAAACGATGTCAATGGAAGTAAATTTTAATTAAGCTTGAAATAGTTGAATATTTATTATACAAACAACTATACCGCGTGTACAAAACTTCACGACCCATCGATCGGTTAAATATGGTCATAAAATGAAAAGAAATCGAAATTATGGAAAAAGCAAGTTTTTAATTTTGCCTCCGTAATCGAGTTTCTGGATCCCAAAACTCAATGAAAATTGTAGAGAATCAACGAATTAGCAGAATATTTGATGAGCTTGATAAAAAAAAAAAATAAAGGGAAATTATTTACCTTTGAATACATAGGGATTGTAAAATTCTGAATTAGACGATCGTAGTATGTTATAACAAACAAGAAATAAATTGAAATAAAGTTAAACTTTAAAATTTCAGATAATGTTTGTTTTCCCCCGTGAATCGAAAATGAATCACTCAATAGGAAATATTACGAGTATATATCGACCCTAACCGATTTGAATGGCATGTAAAGTACACATAGTTTAACGTTTCCAAAACATCCGCTGAACTATTTTGATAAGTATGTGATAAATACTTAAGCATAATAAAACTTAAAAGCCAACTTTCCAACTCATAAATGTGTTTTCCGAAAAATGTAGTTGTAATTTTAGCATCGGTCTCGTGAATTTTCTTTGTGGGTGTGAAATTAATGATTTCCTGATAGATTCGAAATTTTTAGCAATAGAATAAACACATCTGACTTAATGGAATATATTAATTATTTTTCATATTTTGGAGAAAAATGTAATTCCTGTTAAAATTAATCAGTTCACATAAGGTTATTGTTTATATTTATTGCCCCCTTAATAATATTTCTGTCGACGCCATTGTTCCTATATAAATTAGATTTATGACATACGCGCTACGCGTTCGTGTCTATTTTCTGCTTAATTTAAATTTGTTAGGCATTGCAATTGCGCGAATACAAAAAGTTCAATTTGATTATCGATGAAGGAAGCGCTGCTGCTGTAGCGTTTGAAAAATGAATCATAAATAAAATATCGCATATCAACAAATTATAAAACGGGATTAGCGTTAAAGCTAATCTTATTTGTAAATGGAAACATATAAAATTATTGAATGCATTGCCTGAAATTCTGAATTATTCCGAAAGCGTGAAAAATTTATTTTTATCATCGGTTTTTGTAAAACGAACAAAAAGTTTTAAAGTATTTCGAGAAAGAACTGCTAAGTTAAAAAGCTATTAGTCTCACATTCTTGTACGTTACGGATGTTTCGTTTAGAAGAGAATACAATATATCGGCTTTGACAAAACTTTGAAATATGTCAAATAATTTTTTTAATGTTTAGTATCTAAATAATATACATTTTAAAAGAATTTTTTTTAAGAAACACAAAGTAGCAATAATATAACTGGCGGTATTTTCAGGTACATCGTAAATTTTAATTTCCATGTAGCTTTCGCCTTAAAATTAGTATGTAGTTAGTTCTATTTTCATAATTTTCATGATGATAAATGCATATACCTATTTAATTTGTATTATGGCTTGCTGAATAATTATTATAAAATATTATTTTGACACAAATGCGAAAATACGAAATACAAAGTGGCACACCGAAAACGAAACAGACGCGTTTTCAGGTACTTAGACGATTTTTTTAACAATTTTCTTTGGAAAGGGGACAAATGTTTTAGCTATTTGCAGTCACCTAGTTGCAACCATAAAAGGAGGGGTGAAGTTCACCATAAAAATTCAAACCATATCATTTGAAAGAGCAATCGATGGGCTTTACAGATGTGTTTAATTTTTCAATTCTGATCATCCCTAGTTATTGAGCTCTGAATATTCAAACTTTTTTCATTTTTTTACCGGGTCTGTAGCAAAATGCTCCAAACCGAGTAGGTAGCCCTTGCTATTTCGGGGCAAAACATGTGTCCTTGTAAAGAAAATTCACTTGTTTCAGTATTTTCTAAGCAACTAATCTCCAAAGTGACATAAAAAATAAAGAAAGTTTTGAATATTCAAAGCTCACTGACTCGGGATGTAATAATCAGAATTCAAAAATTCAAACACATCTGTAAAGCTCATCGATTGCTCTTTCAAATGATAGGTTAGAAAATACCACTTTCCATTTAAAAATTAATTGTATGGTGACCCCCCCCCCCTTTAAGGCTTGCAACTAGGTGACTACAAATAGCTAAAACATTTGTTCGAGCGTTTTTTTAAAAAAAGCGTCTAAGTACCTGAAAACGCGTCTGTTTCGTTTTCGGTGTATATAATCGGTCTGTATAATTAATTCGTGCTATCCCTAAAAGTTTTTTAATTTACTATTATGTACGATATTTAATAATACTTTTAACATTAATCGTAGGCTTTTTACTTGAATAAATAAATAAATATTAAATAAAATAAATGTTAAAACTATGAAATCACGCAAGAAACTTTAATATTTCAGAATAAAGTTTTGATTATCAGTGGTTTTGTCGCGATAGGTCAATGAACGTCGAATTTGAAACGATAGAGATTTTAGCAAATGATTTCACTTTACTGCAATTCTTTTATTACATACCTAGCATATTTCTGTTTGTTTATAAAGTTTCGTTACTCTAACAATTAATCTTCACACAAAGACGAATATTGTACATTTTGATGGTTTGAAAAAATATGAATGCCGTCACTCTCCATTAAATAACTGATATCAATTAACTTGATCTTAGAAAATGTAACCTCATTTAAAAAATATATATATATTATAAATAGTAGAGCTATGAAGAATTCCGATAAGTATCTTTAATGAATTTGACATTAAAGATACAATCACTTCAATTTATAAGCATTTTGTGCGTCAGAATATTTAGTTTCGCAAAGATTATGCGATAATGTTGCTGTTTAATGGTCGTTTAGAATTACATGGAGATAATGTCGACTTTCGATTTCATTATGTACGAAAAAAAAAATTTTGCTGGAAGTAAATAAAATTGAACACCGAGCCCTACAATTTAAATGAAACCAAATTAAAGTATAAGTAGCATAATTAATATAGGAAATATAAGTAACAGAAGCATCACTTACATATTAATATGACAGAATCAATGAGAAAGATGTTGCTTTTATGTACGTATGTATGTGTATTATAAGTATGATTTTGTTTTGTTTGATTTTGTTTTAATTGATTTTTTTTATTATTTTATGTACCAATTCTTAATTTTTCATCATAGATGCGCTTTTTCCAAAACTAATAAATATTTATCCGGTAACTGGAATATTGATGGTCGTTACATCAAAATTTAGTACAGTTTTTGTGTTTAAATTGTTAGAGAAGATTACACGTTCGAAATGAATGTACAATAATCTGATGAAAGATATAGAAAAAGGAAACGCACGTGACTGGTTGTTTGGGAGTGAAGACAAGTAGAGAATATGGTAGATGAACATTTCTGGAAAGTGTTGAGAATTTAAAATGGGTGAGAAAGAAGAAAACAAATGGTAAAAGTGCTTCAATAAGGAAGAAAAATAATGACGTAAAGAGCTAATCGAGAAAAATAATTAAAGTCCGAAAAAATTCTAAAAATTATTGTCAAATTATTGATAATAATAATTATAATAATAATTGTAATTATTATTATTATTATAATTATTATTGTCAAATTGCACCGCGTTTCTGAAATCCGGAGGGAAATGTTGTGTATATGTCGTGGATGGAAGGAAGTTTTTGCTATTTTTATCACCATATTAAAAGTAAAAGTATATAAATATGCATTTTATTAGGGGCTTGACTAATGGCTTAATCAGTAGGCTAGTATTCTTAAGGTATAGGGTTCAAGTGCTAGAAAATTTATATTACAGATTTAAGTTTACAGTGATTATGACTTTTTCCACGTTTCCCTAATCCCTGCAGCGTGGAATAGGCTTTAACATCTGTAAGACGGTCATGGCCGCAGCCAAGTCTCTCTATCTCTCAGACCAGTTAAGTTCTTCGAACTTCGGACAGGTGGTGAAGGGAAATCAAGGGAAAAATAAAAAAATTATAACTATTTTCTTCCAATTAAGATGGTTTCCTATAATTTACGCAGGTGTATCTGTGTGTAATCAAAAAATTGATCTGTTGAACTCTTCACACATAGTTTTTCGCAAGCAAATATGTTTTTAAAACAATCTGTAGGATGAATTCCTAATTAGTTTTCTCTATATTCATTGACTTTCCTTCACTGAACAGTATACAGGGTGTTCAAAGTTATCTGCGCACTATTGCTATCTTCGTTATTTTTGGAGCTACAGAGTCGGTTACATTAGCAAAGATACAGTGATTTTTCCGCTGATTACAATACTTCACACAAAAAAACAATTGCGCATCACATTTCAGAGCCAACTCAGATAATTAGATTTTTTTAAATGGAACACTCTGTATATTTATGTAGCAGTCGGTAGATAATGAAATTTTGCACAAAATGTTCTTATACTACTATAACTCAGAAATGAAAAACAAAAGAGCTACGACGACATTAATACAGGTCACATGTGATAACTTTGTTAGTAGAGAAGCTACAGTGTTGGTCAATACATCAAAAATGTGTAGTTTTTTCTACTGATTACAATGGCGTACTCAAAAAAACAGTTGCGAGTCGCATTTTCGAACTAACAAAAAAAAATTTATGAGACATCCTGTATATTTTAATTGATAAAAAGTTAAATTTTACATAGAATACTCTTCTAATAGTACAACCATAAGATGAAAGGCCAAATTTTAATATAAAATTAGTAAATGAGTATCAAAGCAAGCAGTTCGAAAATGCGACTGGCAATTGTTTTTTGAGTATGCCATTGTAATCAGTAGAAAAAACTACATATTTTTGATGTATTGACCAACACTGTAGCTTCTCTAATAACGAAGTTATCCCATGTGCGGCGACCTGTATTGATGTCGTCGTAGCTCTTTTGTTTTTCATTTCTGGGTTATAGGAGTATAAGAAGATTTTGTGCAAAATTTCATTTTCTACCAACTGCTACATAAATATACAGGGTGTTCCATTTAAAAAAATCTAATTATCTGAGTTGGCTCTGAAATGTGATGCGTAATTGTTTTTTTGTGTGGACCGTTGTAATCAGCGGAAAAATCACTGTATCTTTGCTAATTTAACCGACTCTTTAGCTCCAAAAATAACGAAGATAGCAATAGTGCGCAGATAAATTTGAACAACCTGTATAGAAATTACTTTTCGCAAAACAATACAATGTATTACATAACCTTATTCATAAAAAATTGCAACTCTTCCTTTATTAACTGATCGTCTTCTTCAATTTTGGTATTTTTCCGTTAAGAAGATGTTGTGTAATTCAATTTTCTCTTGCTACGTTGTTTTGTTTTCTGAGAAGTCGATCGTATAAGAAAATTTGCAACGCCTACTACAAAAATAGAATTTTTGCTTTACACCTTTGTAGTGTTTTAAAAGCCTATCGTAAAGCCTCGAAGACTGCATAAAAGAAGCTATCGAAGAGAGTGAAACTTTAATACGTAATGATTTCCTCTTACCACTTGATCCAAGTTCGAAGAATTTCTCGGGACTGAGAGGGAGGGATTTGGTTTCGGCCACGACCGTCTTGCAGATGTTTAGGTTTAGATTAGGGAAACGTGGAAAATCTACCCTACTAAGCCAATAGACCTGTAACCCCATTATTCTTGATTGACTTATCTCGAAAAAATTATTATTAATAATAATAATAAAAATACACACAAAATGCAAGTTAAGAACAGTTTAAAAATTTTGAAAGTAGCTGGCTCTCAAAATACGCACATTTTCTCTAATAAGAATAATAATAATAATAATTTTTATTTTCATAGACTTGTCTAACAAGTACAAATTTTATGTGGAGAACCGAAAAAATGGCGCGTTTTTTTTAAAATATTCTAATACTAATGTAGATAGTCCTTTGTTTTCTTGTTAACGTAGCAGCATTGCTATGATTGACGACACAACCTTCTGATTGGCGGAAAAAAGTTCAGTTGTCATGGCGATAGCGTGATGCTAAGTTAGCAACGTAGTTACCGAATACAGCGGAAAGTGTAAAATTGTTTTTTAATGTCGTTTTTTTTTCGTTTGCTTTTAGGAATTATGACTCTAACGCGCGCCCCATGTGAGCTCGACAAGATGAGCCTCTTTCAAGACCTGAAACTGAAAAGAAGAAAAGTAGACTCGAGGTGCAGCAGCGACGGTAAGTTGACAAATCCGATCGTCCCGTCGCCAATTTGTAACATTCGGCACGTCACACACTCACACTCACTAATTTGTCCGTCGGCACGATTTTGTCACCAACACCTACGTTAGAGTAGGCAGCCATCCGCACAATCTGCTTTTAGGCAATGACTCTGTCCGCTTCTAGGCGAATCGGTCGCCGACACTAGCACTTCTTCGCCAGATCTCGTCGGTCCGCCGTCGCCCAAGATGTCCGAAGCGATCCACAACAGCCCGCCGAGCCCGGATTCGACGCCGGGCCGATCGCAGATGTCCGAACCGCAAAAAGACGCGATTTCTGGCCGATTGGAGGAGTCGGGAGTCTTCGACGGTGGAGGTTTGGAGCGGAGCGGCGGTACGAGCGTGATAAGAGCGTTGCCGGTTTCGAGGTCACATAGTCCTCCGGTTAGACCGGCGCCCACGACAAGCCCGATCCAACCGCCGAGACCGCACAGTTCGCCCGGCCGACCGGCCAATTCCAGCCCCGTAATCAGACACAGCCCGTTGATAATGTCGCCACCGACGAGTTCGCCGATTCACCATCCGACCAGTCCGATCATCCAACAGGCTTCGTCGTCATCGCGCATGCAAGGCGTCATCACCGGACAGGCGACCGTCATACAAAATCAACTCTGGCTGCAAAATTCGCGTATCAACGGCGTCAAACCCGAACTGATCGGCGGAAATTTTAGCCCGAACGTATTGTTGCACCCCGGCGACGTCAAACAAACGATGACGCACAGATCGACCCCCATCAGACAAACGCCGACGGTCATAATGGGCGAAGCCGGCGGCGTCAGGACGATGATCTGGTCGCAACCGTCACTCAACGTTACGCAAACCTCATCCGTAGAACCGCAAATATTGCCGACGACGTCGAACTGGAGCAGCGGTAGCAGTTCCAATTCGGCCCAGGGACCGAATCCCGAAGAAAACGCCGCTCAAATGTTACTCAATCTCGGGCAAGAACGACCGAGATCGAGACCGTCGACCGTTTCCGTACGTTCGCCGACCAGTACGTTACCACCTTCGCATTTCACCAACGTCCCTTTGAACATGGAAAGACTGTGGGCGGGCGACCTCACGCAACTACCCGCCAACCAACAAATGCAAGCTTTGAATTTATCGTCGCCGACGTTGACCTCGTCGATAATCTACACGAACACGCGGACGCCGGATTTTCGAGCGAGCGAAGCGCCGCCGCCGCCGCAGGAAAACGCCGAAGAAGAGGACCAGCCCATGATCTGCATGATTTGCGAGGACAAGGCTACCGGTCTGCACTACGGGATCATCACGTGCGAGGGTTGCAAGGGTTTCTTCAAGCGGACCGTTCAGAATCGACGGGTGTACACGTGCGTCGCGGACGGCAACTGCGAAATCACGAAGACGCAAAGAAATAGATGTCAGTACTGTCGATTTAAAAAGTGCATCGAACAAGGAATGGTACTACAAGGTACGTATGAATATACGACCGGTCAAGTGACGTTTTTTTATGAGGTGTGATTTTTTAACAACGATCAAAGCTTCAAGCTGAGATAACTTAGATTAAGCTGAATGTTTCAATTGGTTTTGAAAATCAAATTTTTGTTCGTTTTAAAGCTTAAGTCGAATTAGATTGGATTAAGGGTTAGTTGGAAAATTTATTAAATAAAGAGTTCCAATTGATCTTGAAAATCTTTTAAAACTTACGCAACGTCAAAAAATCACACCTTTACTGTCATATTTGAAAACAGGCTTCCGCTGTTCACAATTTCACCGTTAATTTGATTTAAATTTCATCTAAGATAGCCTTGACGTCATCGCTTGATGAATCTGACTCAGACAACATATTATCTATCTTTCTCTTACACGCGCGTGTTAAAGAAAGCTGGCCGATAAGATGTTGTCTGAGATTGAATCATCAAGTCGTTGGTGCAAAGATAAAAAAAATTTTGACTCATATATATTTTTTTGTAGCCGTACGTGAGGATAGAATGCCCGGTGGTCGAAACAGCGGGGCGGTGTACAACCTTTACAAAGTGAAGTACAAGAAACACAAGAAAACGACGAACAAGCAGAGCGGAGTGAAGATGGAAAAGCCGATTCTGTCGCCGCAGATCAAATTAGAACAACAACATCAGCAGCAGCAGCAGCACCAACAGCAACAGCAACAGCAACAACAGCAACAAGCGGAACCACAACAACAACAACAACAACAAACGACGAGCATACCGGCCCACCTAGTCAACGGTACCATATTGAAAACGGCGCTGACGAACCCCAGCGAGGTGGTGCACCTGCGACAACGATTGGACAGCGCGGTGAGCAGTTCCCGAGACCGAAATTACTCCATCGAATACACGCTTTCGATGATACACACGCTGATAGACTGTGATGAGTTCCAAGACATAGCGACTTTGCAAAATTTGGACGACCTCCTCGATCACAAGTCCGATCTGAGCGAGAAACTTTGTCAGATCGGCGATTCGATAGTTTACAAGCTGGTGCAGTGGACTAAGCGATTGCCTTTTTATCTCGAACTGCCTGTGGAAGTGCACACGAGATTGTTGACGCACAAGTGGCACGAACTGCTCGTGTTGACCACATCCGCTTATCAAGCGATTCACGGGCAATCCAGCTTGAAGACGGCGACGATCACAACGGCCACCGCAACTGCCAACACCGAACTGCTCTCCCCTCTCAGTGAACCGGATTTTAATCAAGAAGTGAGTAATTTTCAAAAATACCGCGACCTCCTTTGTTTGAGAGAATCGTTTATCGACTACCCTCGATGAATGGGTCGTTAAAGTCATGTTTTTTTTTTTTTTTTTAATTTTAAATTGTGAATTTACCTGAATGCTATCGTCACGGCGCTATGCAATCGCATCACAAATATAAAGGTAGACGATTTACACAACACGTTCGTTTATTTATAGGCGACCTAGATTTGCGGTCTTTATCGCGTTTTCACGTTACAAATTTAGATAAGAGGCATTGACATTAAAAAAAAAAAAACAGAGTAGCGTCGGAAATTTCACTCGCATTTTTTATTTCCAAGTTCAACGTACCGCGTTCGATTGTCATTTTTTTAACGTTAATCGCTGCTCGATTTTAACAAATTCGTCGGCGAAGATACAACACCGGTCCCAGTATGCCACCTGTAGAGACTGTTTCGTTTAATTCATTGGTATCACGTGGTAAGGGTTGTTAAATGGAAGAAAGTCAAGGCATCTGGATTCTGGATTTCCAGATACGGAGAGTGTGTGATCCGAAGGCCACACAAGCACTTAAATCAAATGGTCAAGATACAAAATATAGCGATTTTATACAGCAATCTTTCCAATAATAATATAAAATTTTAATACTTCAGATTAGACCGGAAGTTTGTGTTTACGTTTAATTTACGTGTACATTTTCAGGTAAACAGCAACCTTCAGACCCTTCAAACGTGCTTGACGTCGATGATGGGCAGACCTATAACGATGGATCAGCTCCGTCAGGACGTCGGCCTGATGGTCGAGAAAATCACGCACGTGACGCTCATGTTTCGCCGAATAAAACTCACCATGGAAGAATATGTGTGCCTTAAAGTTATTACCATGCTTAATCAAGGTTAGTATACGACGTTTCCCAGCGACTTAACCCACGTTAGCGCGCGTTCACGAGACCATTACTTATTCATTCGGTGTTGTACTTGCCGGTCGCTAATATGGGTACAAGGTGATTCGCGATGAATGACGATAATACGACGTTGGAAATCATTTATTAGATTGGGGGAATGACGTTTCATTAATTACCATCGTCATCTTTCACGTTATCCTCCATTTATTTCATGCATGTCCCATGTCACCTTCCATCTTTATCTCGATTTTCTCGTCAATTTCTTGCAAATTGAAGCAAACTTTTCATTTCAGCAAGACCAGGTGTTACCGGTAGTAGTGAGTTAGAAAACATACAGGAAAGATACATGACCTGTTTACGGGCGTACACGCAACATATCTACCCTCAACAGTCCACTAGGTTTCAGGAGCTACTCCTCAGATTACCTGAAGTAAGTTTCTCACAAATTTAAACGTTTAATTGGGGAATTGGGGAATTTTTAGATCTAGTAATTTTTCGTTCTGTGATTGTTCGAAGGTACGCATTGGCTTAACGTGCAAAACGCTTGTTTAACTAAATTAAAAGTAATAATTTAACATGCATTTATATTCACCGAATTTTCCTGCGCACCACAGAACATTTTAGTGTTGTTTAAGTTAAGAACTCGGATGCGCAGAGACAAATTTTCGTATTTTTCGTCTTTGGTTGGCATCGAAAGCTTCGATTTGTTTGGACAACGTTTTTGACAAACGTCAATTTGACATTAAGAAATAAATAGTGGTTAAAGTAAAGACATGCCGATTTTTGTTCATGGCTTACTTTGCCAAGTTTTCTTTCCGATCACACTGTATAAAGGTATTTTATAAGATAAGTAAATAATTCTAACCTAATTGCACTAATGAACAACTTTCTTTTACTATTAGCGCAGATCAATTGATGACGCATCCGCGTTCCTAACTTAAATGGGCTCTACGAACAGATAGTTCCTTGAAGCGCTATCTCTTATGTGCGAAGCGAACTAAATATAGCGGAAACTGTAAAATCTGTGATATTGTTTCATTATAAAACTACAATTGCGTGCGTTTAAATGTACAAACAGAGACAGAGGAAATGTCGTACCAATAAAACCAAACGCACGTCGAAATTAACGACAAATGTCGTCCTCCTCGGGATCATGGTGACCGTGTTTGCGGATCAGGTACCTGACCCGCTGCTGCATTCGATAATATTTTACGGTGTATATTACTACAGTACAGAGATGAGAGAAAAA
>JAFFZR010000329.1:0-19877 GCA_018397195.1 Lethrus apterus
AAAAATTAAAAATTAAATTTTTGAATTCTCTGACGAATCTACTGCTATTAAAGAAGCCAAAATTTTTTTAAAAAATAATGTAACACCAAATCAATTTGCTTTTATTGCAAGTAATTTTTCTGTAGTGCCCGAAACAATTTTAAAATTAGAATCAAAAGAGCTGCTTTTGACTGAATCAGTAAATTTAATAAACAATGCCATAGAGAATTATCAGCTGTTAAAGGAACTGGAGAATTAATTTTTAAAAAGCTTAATTCGGTATTGAATAAAAATGAAGGATTCATAATTCTGTCAAAAATGTCTAAAATTTTGAATGGGGAATTTTTTGATGACCTTGAATTAGATTCATATATTGTGAGCAATTTTAAATATGCATCCATTACTTCCGTCGATGTTGAACGATCTTTTTCGACTTTTACTATCGCATATACACATGCGTACATGCGTATATGCGCATATACTATCTATATAAATATATTACACCTGTTATTAATTAATAATTATTATAGATGATAGGTATTAGGCTAGCGTCATTTAACCGCAGAATAGCAGAATATTAAAATTTTTGTGAAATATTGCTAAATGTTGTACCTACTTTAAAATGTGTAATAATAATAATAAATGTGTTTATAAATTTTGAATGGACTTTGATTTTTTATTGTTAAAAGTCTTGCATATGGATGCACATTTGGCATATATTGGAGCATATTTCTTAATATCTTGTGCATATTTTTGTGAAAATACGTGCATATATATGCGCATATTTTACGGTTTGTTCGTGCATATAATCCGAGCCTTAGTAATGAACATGTATGATTAAGTGTATGTATAGACAGTTTTTGAAAAATGGATGTAAAGGGAAGGAAGGAATCTTCGAACAGAGAAAGTATTAAGAAAATTTTATGTACATACAAGTTGGATGAAAACAAGTTAAATGATGGTGGCAAATGTGTCATATACACAAACTGCACCTGTGTATATGAGCGAAAACAAGAGCATTTTGAAGTTAAATGTTGCAAGGCAAATAACTGCAAATTTCGATGAGGAAACCAGAAAAAAATATTAGGTGGAAAAAGAATATAAGAAATGTGAATATAAGACATATTGGGTAAACAGTTGACAGGTTGAAAATAAAAGAGGAGAAAAAGAGAGAGAGTGAGAATTTGAGGAAACGTAGAAGCGGTAAAGATGAATGAAGGAAACTGTTAAGAGAGATGGAATGTGAAGGAAATGTCAAATATGACAAGTGAATGCCAAATAAAGATTTTTTTCCGTAATGAGTTGAAATGTACAATCAATATGCCACGGAATGTTCTTGTGTTTTATTGAATGAAACCACTGTACATCGGCAAATAAAATAATAACATTAAAACTAGTTGAAAGTAGTGTGCAGTTTGTTCTGCTACTTCTAAAGACTTTATAATAAGGAATTTAAAAAACCTTGAGGGTACTATTACACCATCCATGTTTCCAAAAAAAAAATTTTTTTTATTTATATCGTCTAGTGAATGGAGACATAAGAACAACGAATATGAGATGAATGGTAGAAATGAAAGTATTTATTCATTTTTTCATTTATATACCTTTCTAATAAAACAAAGTCAAAAAATAACACCTAATCTATCTAGCAACTGTTTGACAAGGGCTGGCTGCATCATTATTCGACTCTGATTTATAATAAATATGGAACATTGGAAAATATATAAACTATTAAATATTGTAATAAAATCTAGATTTACCTTATGATTTAAAAATGAAGAGATATTCATTCTTAAGTATAATTAAATTTGTTTACCTTAAAAACACTTCGTTAATACTCCAGTAAATCTATCAAAAAAAAAAAAACCAAAATCTACATAAAATAACGTAAGTTGGGTGGTTCCTCGAGTGTCGGTGGCGCCGCTATGGCGAGTAACGCGTTTAATTCGATATCTCGAGAACAAATCATTTTACACAAAAAACTATACAGACCTTTTCTCTTATAAATTGAATTTACCAACCAAATTAAATTGTGAATTTGAGTTTTAATTTGGTTGACGCTCAAAAAATAAAAGATAGTTTTTTGTGTAAAATGATTCGTTCTCGTGATATCGAATTAAACGCGTTACTCGCGATAGCGGCGCCACTGACACTCGAGGAACCCCTCAAATCCGGCATTATGCTCAGAATACACCCCTCTAACAAATCATACTATCAACAAAATTACGTTATTTTATGTAGATGGATTCTCACCTATTTACTGGACTATAATTGATACCTAATATTGAAACAAAGTATTAAACACATAATAAACAAATAAAATATTACGCGAAAAGTGACATAAACATAAGACTTTAAATGAAATTCGATGGAAAAGACCTTTGGTAAAACTTATATTACGACGAAAAGAAAACGAACCCAAAGTGTTTCCAGTAATGAACAGAATTCACTTTGAGAATATAAAAACCCTTCGTCCGAACAAAAAACTTCGTTATAAATTGACAGAGGAATATGAGCTTATAGGGGATGCTCGCAGATATTTTATTTTTGATGCAAGGACATGGCACAAGATTAACTTTTTTATACGCTCAGGGTCTTCGTGCAATAAAAAAGAAAGATTTTTGATAGGAGCGCGCTGAAGTTTTGATATATTATCGAGATAATGATGTTACGGCTCATTTAATATAAGGGAGTGGGTTTTGTGCGTATGGTGTTTGTCGTAGTTTTTCGCTATGATTATAATTTTAAGCAACATTAGCTTTTAAATTTATCTATTATTTTAAACGGATAGTATATCGGCATAATATACACGTTGACTTAGAAATGGGTCAATTGTTTAAACATTGTTTGGCGTTTATATATTTAGTCGATTGTAAGCGAGCTATATTTTGACCAGTATGTTAGAGAATATACTGGTCTTGCATGGTTAACAATATGTATTCTTTCGGGTGTCTTTTTCTTTATGGAAAACAAAACAAAAAATCTTAAACGCCCTTATAGATATTGTAAAAGAAGACCCCGCATTTCTTCTTCTTCTTAATCTGTAAATGCCTATCTACCTTCCCCGGGTGTAAGACTTTGGGTGGAGTTGAGTTGTCTTTCGCAGGGGTCTTCCAAATTTTCCTCCATTCCTTTCGGTCATGTATTCCCATTTTTTTCCTTTTCTCTCTAAAGCTTGTTTTACTCCTTCTTGACATCTTTTCCTCGGTCTGCCTCTTGCTTTCTTTCTGGTGCTTCGTGCTTCGAATATCCTTTTGCTAGTCTTGTGCTATCCATTCGTTTTAAGTGTCCAAACCATCGTAATACACCTTCTTCTATGTTGCCATTTATTGATTTCATTTTCTTCTGTGTGTTCTGTTTCTTATTCTATCTAATTTGTTCTCTATTTTTCTTAAAAATCTCATTTCAATACCTTCTAGTTTATGTTTGTGTTTTTTCTGTTATTGTCCATGTCTGTGAGGCGTAAGTTATCATAGGGATCACTACTTTTTGGTGTATTTCGACTGTTACTTTCTTTGGGATTTCCCTTTTTCCTAGAAATGTGTTTTTAATGCTGTTTTATTTGTCCTGCTTTTGTTAATCTTTCTCTAATTTCTTCATCGATCTTCCCTTCTTGCGTCATCATAGATCCCAGGTATTAAAATTTTTGTATTTGTTTTAAGTTTACTCCTTTCAAAGTTATGTTGTCTTTTTGTTCGTGTGTTTCTAGTATCATTGTTTCTGTCTTCGTTTGATTTATTTTCATTCCGTATTTCTCTAGGGCTGTATATATTTCTTGATTTTCATTTAGTATTTTTGCATTTTTGCCAAATCTGCTTAGCAGATTTTGGCGATGATTACTCCTTCCACATTCCAGTACCCCACTTCGTATTTTATGACTTTTTTCTTTGCTTCCTTAATGGCTTCGTCTAATACTAGTGAGAAGAGTAATGGGCTCAAAATGCATCCTTGTCTCACTCCTCTTATGGTTTCGAAAAATTTCGATTTTTCTTGTCTAGTTCTGACATAACTTACCGTCTTTTTATACAGGGTGACTGACGAAAAACCTTTGCTTAGTTTTTATCCGATTTGAACAAATTATACATCAAATGAAATCACTTTACAAACACTTTGACATGGACCAAAGTAATATTTTTTCTTGCTTCCAGTTTTTTATGCATTCTTATAGAGATTTTTTTTCTGAATATCCTTACGTTAACAGATAAAGCAAAAAAATTATTATTATTGAAAAAAAAATTAAAAATTCAAAAATCTAGTAACTAAAATTAGCAATAAAAAATCTATTCTAGGTGCTCAAAATTGTCTCCGTGCTTTCCCAGACACTGTCGACACCGTCTAGAAACGCCCATCGTTGCATTCAGTAAAAAAATGGGGGGTTATGATTATTTAAAAATGCAGCATTTATGCGTGCATTATGTGGTGTAGCATATCGTCTTTGGAAATTGTGTTCCACAACAACATGATTATTTTCTCGGTTCCAGTGGAGGTGGTTGTTTCTATTAAATACAACATTTTTGCTGAAAGTGCGTTCATCTGATCAAAGTACGCGAAGAAAATAGGATCTTCTCTTAACTTATTAATAAACTAAATTCGTCATTTTCATAAAGAGTATATACTTTTCGTGGTTTTTATGGAAAAAAATTATATTTTCTTAGAATATGGCGAATTGTTCGTGATCAGATTCGGCACAACTCGTGCAATTCTTACCAATTCTGATTAGCAGACGAACATAATTTATGCCGGCGCGTTGCGACCTTATTTATGCCACTGACTTGAAATCGGGCCGTGTTATTACCAAAAACTTAAACTGTTTTGACAAATTGCGTGACTGACAAACATTCAAATCTTATTTAGTTATTACAAACATTTAGAATATACTTTTCCTATCGTTTTTTTGATCACTTGATTTAAAAAAAATTTACATGAATTCTTTAATTTCTAGACTTTTGTTTAACGTTTAACGTATGAGTATGGTTGCTTAAATTTTTGTATTCAGAACAAAAATCTCTACAATAATGCATAAAAAAATATATACAGTGCAATTTGAAAAAAGAAAGTTGACTGTCAGCTGTCAAAAACTGGACGCAAGAAAAAATATTAATTTAGTCCATGTTAAAGTATTTGTACAGCGATTTCATTTGATGTATAATTTGTTCAAATCGAATAAAAACTAAGCAAGATACAGCGCCAAAGGGTTTTCGTCAGTCACACTGTATAAGCTTTTTATTCCCTTGATCAAGTCCTTTGGGGCCCCTCTATTCTCTCAAATTTTCCGTATATCTTCTCTCCCGACTTGATCGAAAGATTCTCTAGGTCAACAAAACAAAAATATGTACGTTGTTTCCTCCAGTCACTGCTTTCTCCGCCACCTGGCCAATAATAAAAATTCCGTCACTGACCCCACGGTTTGACCTGAAATCTAATTGGCTCTCCTCAATCGTCATTTCCGTGCGTATATTTTCGCGATTGTGCTAGTTAGCGTAATTCCTCTGTAATTTTTACAATCCTTGCTATCTCCACTTTTATATATCGGTGTTATAGCTAATTCGCCAGCCACTGGCGAGAAACCTGCACAAATGATTTACAACTTGCGTTAAAAGTTACGAGATAAGAAAACAGAAACGACCATTTACAAGCGGAAATCCCTTGACAACATCAGGGGCGTCCGTTAATCCGCAAATGTTTTTAATCGCATTGTGTTCTTATTACACATATTAGGTATTAAAAATATTTGGTGCGCCACTGCATCTTCAAGTCCTTTCATTTTATGGCAGGAATACCCCAGATAAAAAGTCCGACTGCCGCTCTTGGAGCAGGTAGTCTCGCCAATGGCTAGCGAATTAGCTACACTATTCCAACCCTCCAATCCTTTGTCCCTTTGTCCCTTGTCGTATTGGTTCTGTTTTCCTGTCGTAAGTATTGTTTTCGTGCGTCTCCGTTTTGTTTTCCTTATCCTTTCCCTCCTTGGTAATATTGTCGCCATCTTCCCATAATCCTTTCTTTTTCTATTATTACATTTCCTTCCTTGTTCTTGATATTTTTTATGGTTTTCCGCATATGCTGTTTTTATTTTATTTCCATCTTTTATATTCTCCTCCTTTTTGTTTGTAAATTTTTCCATTTCTTCTTCTTCTCTTTAACTGCATTTTTTACTTTATCATTCCACCATTGTGTCTTTTTAGTGTCTCTATTCACTATATTTGTTGTCCCACATATTTGTTTTGCTGCTATTATTACCGTGTTTTTATAACTTTTTCATCTTTCTTCTATTGTTTTTTCCTTCTTATTATTCAGTAATTTATTGATTTTATTTCCTGCTATTTCCGCTATGCCGAATTTGCATACTGTGATTCTCTTGTTTGCGACTTTTCTTTTCTTTTTCTTTTCTTCAGTTTTTCCCGTTTCTTAGTAAATACCATTACTACCAGGAAGTGGTCAGTTCCAATTTCTGGCCCTCATGTTACTTCTATATCCTTTTTCCATATTTCTTTGCTTATTAAAAAGTAATCAATGGTAGATTTTTCGTTCCTACTTAGTACTTGTTATTTTATTTTTTTCTTTCTCTACAAAATGTGTATTTCCAATCATTAATTCATTTTCTAAACAGAAGTCTATTTATAATTTTTAAATTGAAGAGTTTGGAATTATATCATCTCTTCTGATAATTTAATTACCATTAATAGTAATTACATTATTAAATGATAGAAAAAAATGTTGCTTATTAAAAAGTAATCAATGGTAGATTTCTCGTTCCTACTTAGTACTTTTTCTTTCTTTACAAAATGTGTATTTCCAATCATTAATCCATTTTCCAAACAGAAATCTATTTATATTTTTTATATTGAAGAGTTTGGAATTATACCACCTCTTCTGATAATTTAATTACCATTAATAGTAATTACATTATTACATTTTTCTTTCAGCAATACAGAATGATGAATTTCATTCGCAGTTTTTTAGTACATTTTCTACAAAGAAATTTTTAACAAATGAAAATCACAGTTGTTATTTGCAATAATTTATTAGGGTGTGATGATTTAAAAAATGTTTTTATGCAACACAAAAAATAAAATATTAATTTTAATTGTATTTGTTGTTTGTACCAGGGAAACCTTAGTTGGCGTGTATTGTATTTGAGAATATAAATATAAATTCTTCTTATATATTATGTGTGAAGAACAGGTGGCTGTTGTTGAGAAGCGTATCATTAACAAACAATTTTGCAACGTATTTAATATGCACCCACTTTGCATTCTCCAATAAGAAAAAGCCTTTTCTATAATCTGTTAAATAAATTATTCAAGGAATAATAGCTTGTAATGTAAAATAAATATATGCAAGGTTTAAATACAAAAGCTGTTTACAATTAGCCGCTGCAGAACATGAAATTCTTAGCAACTACTCATAGTGTTTCCTTACTTTACATTTATTTTTTTAATTCCATACTTTATTATAATTAATTTATTATACAGAAAGTTGATGGTTTCGGAGAGACTTGCATTTTTTCTAAAATATTTAAATGATGCACTTTGCACAACCGAACAATATATTATGTAGCATTGAACGGTTCGTTTATACATCTCGTTCAAAAATTCATGTTATTTCTGCCAAATTGAAAATGTTCATAACTTGATGATAAGCCCACAATTTAAATTTAAAAAAAACGCAGACATTTCCAAAACCACCATCATTCTGACTATTATAATAATAAGTTATATTCACGTACCCTACATTTTCATACGACGTGGAAAATAATACATAAATAACTAATACAGGTTCTGCGGAGAGGGAAAGGATGAGTGGAAGCACTGATGGGGGATTTGCGAGGAACGGGATCCCGGAGATGAAATGGTGCCGGTTAGTCATTGGAGGAGGTTCCTCAATGAGACCGTGGAAGGCCTAGGAGTTCTGCAAAGGATGAAGCGGAGCTGGAGCGGTCCCGTACCTAACCGTTTTGTTTTTTATTTTATTTGAGGAAACAAACTTACTATCTATTGAATTTTGAACTATTTGCGGAATACTTTTAAATTATTAATCGAGTAACCTCCGGGAAATGGAGCTTATTTCTTTGTACATGTTACAATGTAACAATAAAATTGGAATTTATATGTATGTTTAATGTGTAAAACAAGATACAAAATTGTAGAAAAAAAATTGAATATATATCTATTCTAAGAACATATATGGTATTTACAACATTACATATAAAACTGCGAGACAAAAAAATGTATTTAAAAGCAACATTACTATTTATTTTTGGTACCAAAGTAGAATATAAAACTCCACAGTTAGCTATGTGCCTTTTAAATTCGATTGGATTCGAATCTGCAAATTCATATAATCCGACTTTGTAGCGTTCAACAACTCTTGTGGTATATGTCCACATTTTGTTATTTATTATCAACATATTCCACGGACTTTGATAGTACATAGTTCCATACTGTGTATACCGGGTGTAGAATGAATTTTCGTACATAGGGATGTTACATGCAAAACTAATAATTTGCGAATATTCTCTCTCCTAATTATTTTATAGGAAAATATTAAACACAAAAGTTCTATACAAAAAAATGTATATAAATTCTTTGTTATTTATTTACACCTTTTGGTCCTGCTAGACTTGAAGAAAAAGTATTAGGAATGAATCGATAAATAGTACTAGACATGAATCCTTATAGCAATAATACATGTCACGTTCTGACAAACAAAATAAGTTTGCTGATTCTTAAAATGAATTCCTATAGCCAAGAAGAGAAAGTCAACTTTCTTAAATGGTTCTACTCTGGACTGTCTTTTAGGGACATACAAGCAACTTTTGCTGGATTCTACCCGGAGGGACCAATTCTGAACACCCTCGTTAATAAAAAATGTAAGTACCAGAATGTAACAGCTGGTGCAAGTAGAGAGAAGGTAGATGCCGTTCTCTTAAGCATTGCAGAGAACAAAAATGTCTCCTTAAGACAAATAGGTAATAATTTGGGGATTCATTTTACTACTGCTCAGCAAATTTTAAACAGTCAAGATCCGCGGTTTCGGTCTTATAAATTCGAAAAGCACCAAAAAATATTCGAGGAGGATAAAGAAAATAGAATGCAGTTTTGTGAAATAATGATGGAGATAGCAAATAATGACCGAAACTTTTTATTCAGCAATGAGTGTTGATTTCAGTTAACTGATGAACCAAATCAACAAAATTATCGCTACTGGAGTACACAAAATGAACATTTAACGTTGAAGTCTCATACGCCATACCGGGGTAGTGTCAATGTTTGGGCTGGCATACTAGGTCTTCACATAATTGGACCGTTCTTTATTCCAGACCGCTTAACGAATTGGGAATTAATTACGAATTTTGGTATCAACATGATGGATGTCCGGCACATTACCAGTGCGATGTTGTAGACTACTTAAATCATGCATTCCCCAATCGCTGGATAGGTCGAAGTGGAGAAATTAATTGGCCTCCAAGATCTTCAGATCTTTAGCCAAATGATTTTTTCTGTGGGGCACATTGCATGATCAGCTATACAATGGAAGGACGTATCAAAATGTGGACGTTTTAAGAGCTGCAATACTTGCAGAATGTCGTCAAATATCATACTATCAACTTGCTGCAACTACCTTTACTACGTTCAATAAAATTTTAAAATCTGTTCAGCACGTTTTTTCTGTTCTACAAACGACTTAAAACCTATGCTTAAAACAGATTTAAACACCCCTACTACTAAAATTGTCAAATTTTAGTTACTTTGGTTGTCACACGTCACGGCTGTTGCTATTTTGTATCATTCCTTCAATTCTTTTTCCTTTAATTGTGCAGTCCCGGAGGGTGTTAATAAGCAAAGAAGAAAAAATTGGGACCTATCTTAATGCTTTACAATTTTTGTATTTAAGGTTTTGTGGTAAAATAATTAGGGGCGGGAATATTCGCAAATTATTAGTTTTGTATGTAAAATCCATGTACGAAAATCCATTCTATACCCGGTATACTTAAAAATGTTATAATATATTGTTTATAAAATTGGTTGGAGAAACGTGGAAAACCTAACACAAAATGTCAATTAGAAGCCAAGAAACTAAACTGACAACACTGATAGGTGTTGTTAGAATTGGTCTTATTGTTCACTGGACGATATCAACGTTTACTTCCGAATCTTCTCAAATATCCTTATCTTCAAATGTTGTTCATTTTGGGCTCCATAACCATTATCGTAAACTTTTCTACTGAATAGTGCTCAAAATTCTTCAACAGGCTGCGCGTTTGGAGGACTGTCCTCTATGAGCAAAAAATTCATAATGTTCGTATAACCAGTTTTGTTAGTAATTTTGGCATAATGGCATAAAGACAAATAGAGCCAGAATATTATTTCATAATTCTGATGAGTATTAATAAAATCAATCATTTTTGGAATGCATCTACGAAGATAAATGATTCCGTCAAACGCATCGCCTCTAACTAACCTAACATAAGGCTTCTGAAATAGCGCACCAGTCGAGACCTTATCAGCAAATTTCGCTATCCAACTACGCTTGGACAAAGATGAATATAATAATCAATTTTCAATGAAATGACGACACCTGTCTAGAGATTCTCTCAAGCTGAACTATGGTATTTTACATTATTCTTGATCAAAATCCTGCTAACAGTCATGTGTTCATCTAATTTGCATCCTGAGTGCTCTGTATGAGTCTGTTTGACGCTAAACGTTGGGACCGTCCACTTTTTCGTAAATTCATACATGCTTACCCTCTTCACGCTCCTTTATTGTTCGATAAATGATCATAACTCCAATGTTTTGATCTCTAAAAATCTCAATAATGGCACTCGCTCAACTAAACTGTAGATATTTCCAGTTTGCACGATATTTTGTAGAAATTTTTCCGTAAAATTTGACCTATCGTGTAAATAAACTTATTGTATTTGCTTTGAAATAAAAGCATTTTGTGTATTTCTTGATAATTTGCTCTTTGGACAACAAATAAAATTAATTGCGTTTCCTTAATTCAGTTTTATGTGATATCTCGAATATTTAGGGATAATTGGTCTAATGAATTAGTCAGTGGGTCAGTAATCTCACGGTCCAAGGTTCGAATCTCAGTTACGGACAATAAATAAATAAACATGAAACGCCAATGGTAATTATGCTTGTGACTATTTGCTCAGACCTCTTTGTTTATGCTGTACTAGTTTTCCGTTCCAATTCCACTTTATAATTATCTATATGAAGAAATGTATGTTACAGAGTAGAGAATTAAGTTAAAATTAATCTTGCAAGTTACGTATTATATATCATTAAAAAACCTATAATCCACTTAAAGTCTGCGGTGTTTAAACGTCATGACCTACAATTACGTGAAACCTTACAATATCTATTTCCGGGTTACTAGAAATATTTCTCTTATATTTACAAAATTCATTTCAAAACATTTTAATCCATTAAATTGTGTTTTAATCCATGCAGTCATTCACGCACGTATTCATGAAATATTATAAGTGAATTTGCATTTATAATTTACATCAACGTTCGTGTTTCTGTTTTTAATGGACAAACTGATTTATATTTATATGTATGTTACATCATACGAAGCATAATAAAATGCAATTATTTGAAATAGCAAATGTATGCAATCTAACACGTAACTGTAAAATAATTTTACAAATCTACAAATGTTATTAATAATAATAATGTAATAATTTTTGGTTTGGTGAAATCGAAAGATTGATATAAAGGGATTTACAATCAAGTTTATTTGCAACTCTGTTCCTTGGTCTTAACAAATCCATAACCGAATCTCGTTATCTGTTAGTTTTCTAATCTCTCTCCTTCTTATTCTAAGATAAAGTTTTTTGTGCTAAATGTTTATATTCCTTAAGATCCTTGAAGTCTAGCTCTCCATCCATCTTTTAGAAGGGCGGACTGGAGGACTTCTATTACTTGGTTTCTGATCTTTAGCCCATTTCGCAATTCTGTCCGGGGTCATTCTGTCCACATGATCCCTCCACTGTCATCTTCTTGATCTTACCCACGTAACTACGTCTTCGATGTTTAATTCGTCTTTTATGGTGTTGCTTGTAATTCGCAATGTGACTCCTTTTATTGTTCTTAATGTTTTCATTTCTGTACATCTCATTAGGCTCTTTATTTTCGACTTTCCGCGCGTGTCTACGCCGCATATGTTAGAATTGGCCTCATACGGATCTTGTAAATTCTTCTTGTCAGCCCACTGCGGACATCGATTTCTCCAAATTACGTCTCTCAGGCTTTGTGATATTTTCAATGCTTGGGAGTTTTCTCACGTTTCATCCATTATGTTTCTATTGCTTGATATTGTGATCCTAGGGACCTAGGCAATTGAATTTCATTACTTGTTCTATTGTACTGTAGTCATCAGTTTGTAGCGAATAGGCTCTTTCGAGATTACCATTGATCTAGTCTTCTCTGTAGACAGGATCATGTTGAATATATCAGCGGTGTTCTTAAATCGAAAGGGTAGCCTTTATAGGTCGTCTTCATTTTCCGCTATTAGTGTAGCATCATCAAAGTAGCATAAAATTTTCACTGGTTTATTCGACATCCAGTATCCCGCATCAACTTCACTGATATGTGACATCAGATAGACTCTGTCAAATGCCTGTATCATACATAGAACAGCAGGTATGTCGAATTTAATTGCTTTTTCAGATAGTTGTGAATTATAAAGATTGGTGGATGTTGGGCCAATAGCTTCGTGAATATTCTACGAACAGAGCTTAATAATGTTATTCCTCGGTAGTTTTTTTGAACACTGGGATGGATGGTACTCGTCCTTGATTCTTCTGGGATTTTACCATCTTGCATTATTTTCTGAAAAAGTTTCGTTATTTCTTTTGCAACTTTAATCCCAGTATTTTTTATCTATACCGGGTGACTCTGTTCTTTAATTTTCTCACGATTGTCTGCACTTCTCCAAGTGTAATTTCAAAGTGTTGAGGTCTTATGTTTGTCGTCTTTGCTCTTTGTCATGTTCGCCTGATTCATAATGGGTGTGTACTGTACAGTACGAGTGTAAAGTAAAGAATAAAATTCGTTAAATTTTTATATCTACTTGTTGGCAATTTTCCTCGAATAGGTCAATTTTTATTTTTAAATCCCCATCTTTTGGCATAAATTATACCTTTCTATCCCAACCACGGCCGGCGTAACAGGGGGGACCCGAAAAATTTAAATGGCAACGGGGGTCAAATGTTACATTTTCGTAAAGATCGTTTCATCCTCTATCTAGCAGTGAAATAATTTTTTAAATCGGTCGATTAAAATAAGAAAAAAAAGAGCTTTCAATATTCCATGACTAATAATCTCTGTTTGACTTTTCTGGTGGGACATTTTTGCTTTTCTTATCGCAATATCTTTGTCAGTTAGTTGTAGTGTGATTAATCAGTTTGGTGAGCAGAATTTTGAACGAACTGCCTTAGTGCGTTTGATTTATTAAGTTCTAAGTTGGGCTAAAAAGAGAATGGAACGTTTAACAGAAAAATAAAGCATTGAAATCTTAATTATGCTCGGTTGTGGTGATAAACGACGTTCTCAGTCGGAAGTCAGCATTTTATTTAATAATAATTATCCTGATAAAACTATCATGCAGAATTTTGGGTCCATATTTTTTTGAGGGTAACCTAACAGCAGAAATGTATTTAAATTTTTTGAGGGACGAGTTAGTTCCTGCATTAGCTCAATTATACCCAAATCTAGTAGATCTAGACTTGCCACATCACTCATTATGGCCCCCGCACTATTAGGCTAGTACGCAATTTTTTTGAAGTTTTGCGGATCATTGGATTGGAAGAAGAGGACCTCTGAAATGGCCAGTGCGTTCGCCGGACTTAACGCCCTGCGATTATTTTTTATTTGGATATCTAAAAACCAAATTATTATTATTATTATTATTAAACGAATTTGAAAACCGTTTGGCTATCTGACAGGAAGTCGGTGGAGTTCAGTTTGAGCATCTTATGCGATAAGGTTATTTATTTATTTGGGTTGTTTGTGTATGTCTTGTTGTTTGTGTTGATTAATACCTAATTACAAAATTCAAACGAATGCGTTGTGACATTGAAAGCTATTTTATGAAACGATCATTCCGAAAATGTAATATTTGACCCCCGGTGCCATTTAAATTTTTCGTGTTGCCCTTCGTTACGCCGCCACTGGTTGGGATAGAAAGGTATAATTTATGCCAAAAGTTGAGGATTTAAAAATAGAAATTGACCTGTCCGAGGAAAATTGCCAATAAGTAGGGATAAAAATTTAACGAATTTTATTACTTACTTTACATTCGCACTGTAAAGATTTCTTTTGGCAACAAAACCACAGGTTCGATTTGCACTGATCGCTCACAGCAGCCGTACTGACGACGGGTTAATCGCTCAGAAACTAACGTTAGTCTGCGGAGGTGAACGTTTAATGCAATGTCGAGCATGTGTTTCAAATCTAACTTTCTGTTCTGTCGCCTCAACAGGTCGAAAGAAATTACAGAGTCTAACAGAGTCTTTTGGTTGCGGCCACGACCGACTTACAGTTGTTAGAAACCATTCCAGCATATGCTACAAAGATTAGGGAAACGTGGAAAACCTAATTAGAAGGAAGGTCAACTCAAAGTTAGAAACATTGTAAACTTCATCGCTGAAATAAAATTCCAATGTCCGTAACTAAGATTAGAACCTTAGACCTTGAGATTATTGAATACTGACCTACTGACTAAGCCACTAGACCATTATGAGATTATTATTGATCTTCTTCCTCTCAAATTGTTGATGGTATATTTATATTGTGGTTTATGCTTGAAGTAGGTGTTATTAATGCGGAGTTCGTGGTGCGCACATGTAGTTAGTAACATTTTCGGACGTTTCCTAATCTAATAATAAAAATATTACTTATTTGTTAAAATAACATTTTGCTAATAAATATGCCCGTATATTTCGGAACTAACTTTAAGTAAAAATACATTATGAGCTTTTGTACTTTTACATTGCAGAAATATAATATGGAATAATTATGATATGTTAAAATTACATATAGAACTGTTTTGTAAATATTTAATTTTCTAAACCTGTTTAACAGAGATATTTTTTTATTTTATTTTCAATTATATCGCACATCAATTATACTTTTTGATAAATCACGTAATTCATCATTTTCATATTTTGTCAATACAGTTTGCAACTGAAAACATGTTTTTAATCAGAAAACGTCTCTAAAAATAATTTTAAAATTCACACAGCATCACTGGATAATAAAAAGCAGTTGGGAGATGAGAAAATGAGTAAAAAGCACCGGTACAATTTAGCGTCCTGCGGCGCACACGGGGTTCTCTTGGGGGTGACGACCACACTAAGTAATACGTGTAATGGCCCTATAAACTACAATTACCTCTAGACACATGGGAACGTCACGATTCACTCGTCTTCACAAGTTGGAATGTTACGCGAATTTCCTAGAAGGAGCTCCAAGTGTTTACTTCCCTAACTCAATTTCATTATAACTCACCATGTTTATACTTTCATTGCCATGCGCTCACCTTTTATAAATTGTTTTACGTTCGCTGTGGATGGTTGTTTTAAGAAAATTTACTTTTTATTTGGAAGTTATTATTTATACAAACAGAAAGATAATAATTACAATAATAAAAATTATGTTAATATTTAAGTAGTAAAATTCGAGATGTTAATTTAATTATCAAATAAAGGAAGCTGAACAATATTGTCGGAATTAATTAAATTCATTCATATTCCGTATATTTTAGGGCATTAGTGCCGTGGTTTTAGAGTTATAAACAATAAATTTTGAGGATGTTTACCGTTCAAAAACACGTGACTAGGGTTCTAAAGGAGATATCGAAAATTCATTACAGCAATGATACTACGAACTACGAAGCATGTTAACTGGCGTTGGCCAGATTCTGAGGATCTCTAAGCGGATTGACTACTTTGAAAGCACATGTGCTTTTGCGTAATATTGAGAATTTGTAATCGCTACATTTTATATAGAAGTAGATAGTTACAAAGCTCATTCAAGTCAACACATAGAAAATAAATGTAGACTACTGCGTAAGAAGTGTTCTAGTTGTGAACATAGAGACAAATAGAAATACACAAATATGATAAACAACAGTAAATACTCTTCTTATTCTTGAGAGCTCCATCCAATAGTATAAAATGTGTCAAAAATATATTTATTACGACACACAAAATATATAAAATAAAGGGTTGTTCAATTGCCGCGGGTAGATGTTGGCGGCCTGTGGCGGTCATGTTGTTTTGGTGGCATCTGTCTAATCTGTTGTTTATTAATCAGTCAGTGAAGCCAAATCACCATGGCAAGTTACACGATTGAGCAGCACGTGCAAATGATAAAACTTTATTATCAAAATGAGTGTTCGTTAGTGCAAACGTTGCGCGCGTTGCGTCAATTTTACGGCAGACGCGGTGGACCTTCACAGTCAACTCTCCAATGTTTGGTGGCCAAATTCCAGACGACCGGTTCGGTAAACAATCAGCCAATACCCCCGTACGTTGAAGGAACGCTAGATCGACCCAGAACATCGTCGCTGCCCGTGAAAGTGTGCAGGAGAACCCGAGGCAGTCAATTCCTCGCCGTGCACAAGAACTCGGCCTTTCGCAGACTTCGGGGAGTTCCAGACTTGGGCCTACACCCATACAAGATCCAACTGACCCAGGAGCTCAAAGTTAATGACCATAGACAACGCCGTTTGTTCGCTGAATGGGCTTCGGAACGTTTGGAAGAAGAACCCAATTTTGGCCGAAAAGTCATCTATAGCGACGAGGCGCATTTTTGGATCAATGGATATGTTAACAAGCAAAATTGCTGTATATGGGACGACGCCAACTCACACGAGCGTCACCAGGTGGCAATGCATCCACAAAAAGTTACTGTTTGGTGCGGATTTTGGGCGGCGTCATTGGTCCGTACTTTTTTGAAAACGACGTTGGTGAGGCCATCACCGTCAACGGCGAGCGCTACAGGACGATGATAACCAATAACTTTTGGCTCAAATTGAAATTATATGGACGTAGACGACATGTGGTTCCAGCAGGACGGCGTTACGTGCCACACAGCGGACGCCACGATGCACATTCTGCATGAACGATTTGAGGATATGGTAGGAGATATACTATGGGCGTTCTGGCTCAAAAACACGGGTTATTTCTTATGGAGGTCCCAATTCGCTTTTAAGTAGTAATAGATGGTTCTTTTTTGGTTTTTTTTAACGCCCACGTGGCCATACCCATTTTTACCCCTACGCTCACTTGGCCATGCCCACTTTTTGTTTTTAGGGATGATGATTTTAGGGGATGATTTTAGGGGTTGATAATTTTTAGGGGATGATTTTAGGGGTTGATAATGTTTAGGGGATGATAATTTAGGGGGTGATTTTAGGGGATGATAATTTTAGGGACGATGATTTTAGGGATGGTGATTTTAGGGGATGGTTTTAGTGGTTGATTTTAGTGGATGATTTTAGGGGGTGCTGATTTTAGGCAGGTTGAGTAGAGCGCGAACCTAAATAGGTTGAATTAGGTTCGAACGTGAACCTAAACAGGTTGAATCAGGTTCGAACGTAAACCAAACAGGTTGAATTAATATAGCTCCACGTAACAATATTTAGAAATTCGTATTATGAAACTATATTTTGTTAGGGATGAAATACACAAATCATTAGATGAGAAAAAATGAGGCTCGAATCAAACATACCCCCAAATTTTTCTTGCAATTGGAGACTTTCTGCAACAGTCCATTCATATTATATGACTTTACGTGTAAAAGTACGACCTTTATAAACATGTGGTTTTTAAACAATTTTGTTATATTCTAACTGTGGCCATTTTGTTTATTTGGCACGATTCAATTGAACGTGTAATTTACATGTTTTATAAGATTTATGTTTGGTCTATGGCCAGTAATTGTTAATGTTCTTGTATATCATAAATATAAATTGATTAAAAGAGCCAGCCCACACTCGATCGTTATTGATTGAGTGAAGTAATAGATATTTAATCAAATATTCGCCCCCTAATACACTATCCAGGGAGATACAATTTTCATTTTGCATTTTTTTGCAGCTATTGAAGTGCATATAACCATTAGTATAGGCATACATTGCACATCACCGTCAATAACATTTACAAAGTGGTATAAAATATTATTACGAGTCTGTCGGGAAATAAATCGTGGGTAATGGTAAATCCATCAGACGAACGGGCGAGCCTCAGCTAAAATCCGCTTAATGCGTTTGAGGATACAACAAACGGCAAGGACTGAAACCTCTAGTCAATTTATTCTGGACGAATCAGATATGTTATATAACGGTAAGTAGAAAATCCTGTTGGTCATCGTTTCAATTTCAAAACGTCTAAATAGGTGAAAAATTAGAAAATAATCGTCCGTTTAGAGTTTACAACGTGATTAATAAAAGCTGTTCTTTTTATAACATGTTTCTATTAATTTATTTAACCTTAATTACGATTTTAAAGCTACTAGAAATTTGTTAAATATGTTTTTAAACGACTTAAAGTTGCTTAAAGTTAATACAGTAAAGTTGCCTAAAGTTAATACAGTAAAGTTGACTAAAGTCAATACACAGCGTGATTTAGCGTGAAGTAAAATTACTATAACATTCGTAATAAAGCCTAGAATGGTATATAGTATATACTCTGATATCTTGAATTGCAATATTTAAAAAAAAATATATGACACGGTACCCATTCGTGAGAAAAACAATTTCTCGGGGCTTCCATAGTGTTTATTTAAAGATTTGAAAGCGTTTTGGTGTCGTGTTTCCCAAAGTGTTATGCAAACTGTAACATTTACAAAATAGCTTGCACTTACGAAGCGTTATTTTTCTTATTTGCTGAAATGAAACTCAAATATTTTTTAAGTACCTACCTGTTCCGAACATGCAAAACAAATCATTGCTTGTAAAGTAAGTAAAATCACTAATCATTATCCATAGTTTATTTCTAGCGCTCATAATGTCGTCTATTTACATGCAATATTTCGTATTTCTGTTACCATGTTTGATATGATGAAAATGATAAAATTTTTATATTTTGTAAGATCATACAACTTGTATTAGCGCTGGATGACTTTAAGTGCATCAGCGATGATTTTGTATTTTCACAAAATATAAAATCTTATATAATATCCCTATTGCAGTATACACGATTTGTTTAGGATTTGTTTTCACACTTCCCCAATCCATAAATAACACCATATAATTCATTCTTGTAGTTATATACGTTTTAGGGGACTACTACGAAATGATCGTTATGTTATATCCAATCCATTTTCAACATATTTCAAACCTTTTTGATTTATGCACATGCAATAGGTATATTATATTCAAATGAATAATACATATAGTTATTAGGTTTTCCGATTTTAAACTTGGGATGATGATTTGCATTCAACTGAAAAATTTTATTTAAAATATAACATTTTTAGAATTGAATATACAAATTTCAAATTGAAAAATAAATTAATATAGAGTCTGTTCACAGGAACATTCTACAACAGCTAACTTTTTTTATTTAAAGAGATACTAACTTGGTTAAATGGACAAAGTTTAAGTACCTTGCAATAAAACAAAAAAACATCGCGTTGCTAAGATACAAGCATAACGATTACTTTTTTAAATTGAACACCATGTATATTTTTATATTTTTATTAGTGTCAAATTCTTGGTTGATAGAATACTTATCTTTTTTTTTTTTTTTCTTGAGCGTGCAACCAATTAAAACGCAAGTTGTGTAATAAAATATATTTATTACAACACACCAAATATAATAAATATAAAAATGTGTTTCGTAATCTTTATCAAGCAATAAATATATTTGACATTTG
>JAFFZR010000331.1:4614-19480 GCA_018397195.1 Lethrus apterus
TCATAATCACAATTAATGCATGCAATTGTTAATACAATAATTAATATAGGAACTCACGTTATATTGTTGCATCCTTTAAACGTTTGTAAATAATTCATGGTTAGGTCAAGTAGAAATCGCATCCAAGTCGAACAGCATTGAACTATAACTAAACATTATATTAACTGATGCATGCAAAAGTGTAATTGTTTATAAACATAACCATACTCACCTGTGATTAATATTTTGTCGTCAATAATCCAAAATAAACTGTCACTTCGATCGAATCGATTTTGTATAGATTTTTGACACGTTGGGTCGGATATTTTGGAGTGTAAAAATTGTAGAGCGTTCCTTATACCAACGGTAAATAATCAAAAACACCAACAATTTAAATTTGGTGGAAAAGTTTCTATTTCATTTCATTTGTTTATTGTTTATGTTAATCGTGGCGTTTGTAAATATTTGATTGTAATATTTATGAGCTAAGGTGTGGGCTCTATAGGTAATTAGTTTGTAGGTTAGCTTGTAAGACATTGTTAGGAATTTATTTTGTTTGTAAATATATTTATTTTATTTGAAATATATTTATAAATACAATTGTCTTTATTTTTATTTCGAAAGCCTCATGTAAATCTTATTCCAAAATTGTAAAAGAAAAATGTGCAGTGATAGTTAAATATTTTAGATGGATTCAAATTTAAGATTTTCAGATCATTTAATTAATAAATTTTGAATTAGTTTAATAAATATCACTGCAATATGTTTACATTCTAAAAAGAATTTTACTTCAAATAAATTTTTTTTGCTTCGGCGTATGTCATTGATGTCTTTGATATTATTGATCGGAAAAAAGTGGGCCAAGTTCATTCAACCCAAACGACGAACGGGGCGCTTCACTTACCGGAAAAACTCAACGTTTTTCTAAATTTTCAAAAATATATTCCATAAGTTGCAACTTACAACCATAGACAATCTTGGTATGCTTTATACTTCATTGAAAGCTCTGATCCATAATGTCAAACATTCTATGTTGTGATGTATAAATATGTTATGATAGATAATTCTTATCATTAGAGAAGTAGCAGTGAACATTTTCAACCATATTTGTTAAGAAATCAAATAATTCTGAAAACTGTGTTTAAAAAAAAAAAATGTTTATGGCATACAGTCTATAAATTGAAGAAATTATCACACCAGTTCTGAGTTAAATATCCAACATAATCTGATTTATATCTTATTAAATCAAGAGCGCCGCAATTCGGTGTGCTAGGCTTGTACTCTACATATTACTTAGAGCGGACCTACCAATTAAAAAATTAGTTAACATTTGTGGACGACACTGTAGTGTTAACGTCACATCATAACGCATCTTCTAATTAAATTTGTCGCATAATTTACTTATTATCTTAAGGATAGATTTTTAAATAAATGTATAATTTTTGGATGAGAAATCGTAAACTTTTGCTTCACCAAATAAATGAAAATCTCACGCAGTTTAACTTTCATCTAAAATATTTCCCCCTATCTTTCTGAATAATTAAATTATATGTCCGGTTTTTACGTTCTGAGACACTTATGTATTGTCTGTATATTGTTTAAATGACAGGTCGGCTTTTTTTCAATCTTGCTGCCCATTAATCACTCCTAACTAATAAAAACTAATAAAAAACATTATATTTATTTTTTAAGCTTCCTAAAATAATTAATGCTAAATGTTTTATGAAATGTTATATTTAAGTATACACAATACGAAAAAAATCATTTTTACACGCGTGTATGTTATTATTAATCTCGTATTAGTTCACTGAATAAATAAGCGGTATAAAAAATTGTTATTCCATAATTCCATCAAAGGAGGAAATAAGTCGATAGTTTCATCGATCCACCCCGAGTCGTTATTTATCTCTTTGGGGCGTATTCCAAGTGTCTATCGAATAATTTAGCCCTCTTAATAGAGCCGTCTCAGGGCCTAAAATTACAATCGCCAGTCGCCACCCCCTTCCCATTGCCTTTCATCGGTGATATGGCGAAACGGATGATCGCCAGACATGCATGTCGTACATATATTTTTATTGATATTAATAGATGGGTTCTCGCAGGCGATGCCGGATGGCCGTATGGTGCGAACCATGACGTTTTTACAGTTCGGAAAGATTTACGATTTCCCCATAATAAATATTAAAATGCCGGTAGTTTTTTTGCAATATTTATTGCGTTTCGCGTCATGCACTTCCACAATTTTCATATTTATTACGTGCGGTTTCCACTGCGGACCTTTGTGCTGTCAATTATGTCATTTTTACTGTTTATGTTTGAATACAATGAAGAAATTCTCAAAATAACACTTAGCTTAAATCAAATGTAAAAGTTAAATGTATATTTAAGTTTTATGGTAATAATACTTGATTCACTTAAATTTCCAACATACTGTCTTTAATATCTTGATGTAACTACTATTTTTTCCACTGTTTCGAGAGTTTTTTTTTTGCAATAATAATAATAGTAATAATAACAATAATAATCATCTTGTTAAAGATAAGTTTTCTCGAATGGGGTATATATAATTTAAATTATTACTAACAGAAGATAGCCTTTAAATGTAACGAAAATCTGATACAAAGCATCTAAATTATCAATCGAGATGAAGAGTGATCATAAAAGAAAGAAAAAGCTCGCGTAGCAATATCAATATTGAAATGGAACTGGAGTTCTATTTCCAAACTATGAAAATATTTATTTAAAACATGAACAAATAAACAAATATTTCCAAATATTTTTATTAGGTATCATATTATCGAAAAAATGTTCAAATCTTAACAATACTCCAAATATGGAGGAAAGATTACGAAACGAAAACTCAAGAAAAAAAAAACGTTTCGTTTCGTTTTGCAATAATTTTATTTACACATTTTCCAATACTTATAGAAAATCGTAACTTATAATAGTTTTAGGTTGGGTTTAGGTTTACAACCTGTGGAAAATATCTAGTGGTCGTTTCCATAAATATTTAAACAAAATAAAATCACTTAGTGAGATTATCTGGTAAAAACTAGCAATAAAGGGCTTACCCTCGTGTAACGTTGAATTGATCCTTTTCACTCGATATAAATTCCCCTTGAAATACATCCGCAATAAACTCGACGATAATGGTTATTAAGATTTCTATCGGTCGAATTTGAATTAAAACAACCTAATAAACGGGCCAATTAGCGCTCGCGTAAACGCTTGTGGCTTGGACTAATTTTCCTCCTTCGTACCTAACTAGCGTCTTCGCTTAATCGCTTTACAACCGACGATAAACAACGGCGGCTAATTGTAAACACGGGTCTTGTTAATATCTCCCCTCGCATTATATTCCTCTTGTGTTATTTATTGGACGCCGATAACACGACCTAAAAAGTAACATCTTGTAAGCAGTGTTCCTGAACACGAAGATCTTCACATAAATGCTTTAAATTAAAAAATAATTATTATAAATTTAAAGTATGTTAATTAGAAACGTTAGTTGTTAATATATTTTTATTATATAAAACTATTACGACAAAGATTTATTTTTTTTTTTTGAAATCTGAATTATTTTAGAAGATCTCTAAAATTCTACATGCTGTTGAAATCGGTTCGGTTTACTTTCCACTGTATCACTAGCAATACAACAATACAAATTTTGGGGGGAGACTGGGTATTCACTTGAAATATGTTAAAAATTATTTCGTAATATCCAAGCGCGTTTCCGAAATTGAAATTAGGAACATTACCGGAGTATATATTTGATTGGACAGCTGATACAACATTTCGACGAAACGGCTCCTATTTAATTAAACTACGGGGTTCACAATCGCACATTGAGGTTACGCGCCAGAATTTATGGAAACGGCCTGTTATTGGACGAACACGTTCATATTTTGCAGACTACCGCGATTAAACGTTCAAGTTATTACGATCGAAACTCGTCATATGATTTCAAGCTTATTTTCTCGGTTTCGCATAAATATATTTAGAAGCTTAATGAAAATTTACGGAAAATTTATAATTGTTAATATTTTCTAGGATATTTTCTAATAATTCAGAACATAAAAATATTTATTTCTTAAAAATAAACTTATTGCTGTATTATCAGACATGCTGATAATTGTTGTTTATAAATGAAATGTATAGGGGACAGGATGCCATGTCTCCTTTTGTAAATAGTACCTGTAGATATTTAGAAAACTATACATAAAAATTATTTCATTGTGAAACTCACCAAAAATATAAAAATTTTCACAATCCTTCGAAGTCTGCAAGCGAATGTCCCGCTCACTGTTTGGAAGCAGTCTTTTTGGATCTGAGTAGCAGATATGAAATGTAAATGATGCTAGAGGCCCCCGATGTCACCGGTTGCTCCTTCTAGAATCCAGAAAAATAATTTTCGTCAGTGTGGTTAATATAACCTAAATGTGTTACGGAGTGTTCTTTTGTTGCCCCAGGGGGATGGACGTTAGTCTAAGATCGTGCCGCGCTACTGGAATTTCAAAATATATAAATAGATGAATTTTTTGTATATTTTAAGAATTACGTGGAAATTATTTTAGAATTTTGTCAATTTATTTATTAACTATGTGCATATGGAAATATATTTTTTAGACGACCAAGTTGAAAACTAAAAAAAAAAATTATATATGAAAAGTGTTTTATTTTATTTATAAATTTTATGAAGACACATTTTCAACATAGAAAGTATGACACTGAACAATTTTTAACAACAGAAAAATTAGAAAAGCAATTTTAAACATAACCTTATTTATTTATAAAAATTTTATATACATATTTATATATTTTTCCTATAAAAGTAAAATTATGATTAGAGAACAATGTTTAACAACAGAAAAATTAGAAAAGCAATTTTAAACATAACCTTATTTATTTATCAAAATTTTATATATTTATATATTTTTCCTATAAAAGTAAAATTATGATTAGAGAACAATTTTTAACAACAGAAAAATTAAAAAAGCAATTTTAAACATAACCTTATTTATTTATAAAAATTTTATATACTTTTCCAAATTTCTGTTTTAAAATTTATATCTCAAATCGTTTTAAGAGGATGTTTGTTTTATTATACAATTAAATTATGCGATTATATAAGCCGCTATTCCCATTTAGTATTTTAATTGATTGTAATGTCAACTAGAGAGGTATTTAATGAAGCAGTATAAGCGGAATAATTGTTCCGATTTCTCCGTATCGAAGTTTCTCTGCGTCACTAGCCGAAAATAAAATTACACTTCGATGGGCATTGATATGGTTTCTTTGAAAATTGCAGAAAGAAAATCAATGAATAGAAAATCAAGAATAGTTTTATACAAAAGGAAAAACGTGAAAATATAACCAGAAGCTAGATGTGACCGAGGACAAATAAAGCCAATTATACGATGAGAAAAAGTATGAGCCGTAAAATGTGAGACGTGCAATAATTTCAGATTTTATATTGCGATTTGCAAACTTTTATGATTTTTTCAGCAATCATAACCTCATTAAACCTGCTTATTTAAATAATAATAATTTGTGTAATAAAGCTCTTAATTATGTGCATACATTCTACTGAAGCAACATTTGAAACATAATTTTGGAAAACTTCCATATTTATGGCCAATAAGTTAATATGAAGTAAAGTAAGAATAAATTATGACAAAGGGTTGAATATTCAAATGCCTTTTGTGATTGAAAAACAGAAACAATAAAATGTTCAACAAAGTAAATCTTTAGATGGGACATACAGAACGAGAAGGGTTTTACATAACATTTATCCAAATTCTAAAATGGTTATTACAATAAACAATTCACAAATAAAAAAAATATATTTCTCAGACTTCATAAAATGTACGTCATCTTAATAAGTCATATGCAAATTTAAATAAACGAACCGAAAAATATATTCAATAAAATAAGTCGACTATTGACGTCTCGCATAATGAGCTTTTCCTATTTTTGATTTTCCGGCGTCAAAATTTCATCGTTTGAACATTCATTCAGAGAAGCCAATGAATAGAACACATTACCGTAGAAATGCGGAAGAAAAATAAGATTCGGCGTGTCTGGGTGTATTCGCTTCGATAATTTATCGTTCTTACCGTTCAATTTGAAAATAACTAAGTGATGAGATTTCGTTTGACTTCGTTTTGTGAATTGAATTTACTTCCATTTCCGTTTTAATTTATTTGAAGTATTTCGTACTATATTAATATAATTTATTAGTTTTACATTTTGTATCCCGTTGAAAAATTAAATTAGAAATTACGAGAGATTGAAAATTTGCAACAAAAAAATGATAAATTATAAAATAAATAGATTGTTGAATAAGTACGGCCGCGACAGTGCAAGGAAAGAAGAAAAATGACGGATATTTTTTGGTTGAAGTCTCTTTTTCCTGTTTATAAGATACGTTCACTTCATATATAGTTTACATGTCGAACTTTATTGCATTTATACTGAAATCAACAATTTTTAAAGCGGGTCAAATTAAACAGTTTACGCAAACTTAAATTGTAAAATAATGAATTCCCTCAATGGGGATTTAGTGCAAAGTAATATGTTGAAAATTTCCAAGATCATCTAGATCGAGCGATGCCATTAATTTCGCACAATTCGAGCCAGTGCATGCATGCATAAGTAATGACGGCAATATATTCAACCCTCGATTTGTAGAATGGTCATAACGTACACCCCCATACGCAGATACGCTCTATTAGAGCGTAGATATTCAAATGGACGGCGGACACCTGAGCTAATTTACTTTTTATTTCGTCCGTCCCATTAAAAATTCATGAAACCACCGCATCAACCAACCGAATAGCGCCGACCGAGCGCAGTCGACATATTAATTAATTAAATTGTTTTTTTTTGTTGTTGCGCCTGAATTTATCCAGAAAAATATAATAAAACGCACGAAAGGACCTACGCAACATCTGCATACATTGAGAGACTTCGTATTCCTCATGGAGCTTTTGGTATCATTTTGTTGTATTAAAGATGGAAATTTAATTTTCTTAGAATTATATAAAATTGTCCAAATAAAACGCGTTTGTGTTATTATTGTTATTTGTAAATTTGCAGTTTAAATTCAAGTACTATTTTTATTACATTACAGTAGACAAAGCTCCGACAACAAACAATTACATAATAAGGTTTTCTCTTCATTACTTTCGCTCTTATGTCAGTCTTTTGCCATTTTTATTAAAGTCAGATTTTTTCAGAACATTAAACAGAATTAATTTGGTCATACACATATCTCTAAAATCAAATTTCAAAGAATTAAATTTTTTGACAATTTTAAATTGAATGAAATTGTTTAGGTTAAAGCCATTTCAAGTTCTTTTTTAACATTTAGAATATGAACGGCGGAAACATGCATAGCTTAGTATTTAATATAAATCTTGATTAGTAATCAGAAAACAAATCAGTACCCAGCCAAATATTAATAAATATTAATGCTAGTCTATAAATAGCCTTAAATAATTTTTTTTTCTATTATTTTGTTAATTTCTTTGTTCTGCTTACCATTTTTTTCTGGGGGAATTGAAAAGTTCCCACTTGCTCTTTGTCAGGAGCAGACATCTTCATTACTTTAGTTTTACTTTTATTTATTTTCATTCCTTTTTAGTAAATTATTCCAAATCTCTAAATTAGTTTGTAACACCACATTTCTCGCAATAATTACCAGATCATCAACGTATGCGTCTTCCGAAATTTCTATTCGTTGGAGACTTTTATATCCTACGCTCAGCTTTCTACTTTAATTATTTCTTTAATTATTTCATCCATGAACGCTATGAATAGTAATGGGTTCAAACAAAATTTTGAATTCGTATAGTTTTATTCTCAATTCCTCTTTCTTGTAATATTTTCCATACTTTTTTTTCTAGTCACCTTGACAGAAAAGGCCAAATATATATTTATTTCCTCTTGTTTTACTTTTTGTGCTGTCTTTTTTATTGTGAACATGTGGTCTTGTGTCCACGCCTAAAACCACTCTGTGACTCCTCTAATGTGTTTTCAATTTAATTCTCAGTCTTTCATTAATTATATTTTGCTGTGCTTAATGCCTTAATGCCCCCCAATTAAGGGTTGATAAGTTTTTTTTTCTTATTTGGGTTTTTTCGGCGATGTTGGTTATAATTAAAAAACCGAGGTAATTTCCATGAAACTTTGAAGCAGTTAGAAGCAAGCCCGACATGTCATGCACTAACACTTTATTAGTTTTTAATGTTACCAATGCAAAGAATAACTAGGTGGCCATTATTATTAGATGCTTATATTAAACGATTATCACCGCAAGATACTGACTATTTGTATTGCCAGTGTGCCATTGCTACAATAAACAAGATTTTAAATCATTGTAATGAGGCAGCAAGAAAGAAGGAGCGAGAAACAGAACTCAAAGAAATTGCCAGTCAATTGGATTTTGGTAAATTGTCGCCGATAGAAATAGTTTCTAGTAGTAGATGGGTTGTGAAAGCTGCTCCAGTCACACAAATGTTGATGAGAGGAGATGACATAAAATTGACGTTTGGTAAACGATTCAGCAAAGTGCTTTATTCTTGTTTCTTTTCAATGACGTGTTCTTAGTGACAAAATATAGAAGTACCGAAGATAATTATTTAGTGCTACATTACTGCCCCAAGAAATATGGTTGATATTAATGTAGAAGCTTTGTATAATTTTCCAATCAAAGACTCACAAGGAAGACATTTGTTATTCCTTACAATTTTGGAAAATCAAGATGATAAACTAGTAGAATTGTTACTTTCTTGTAATACTGAGAGTGAAACAGAACGATGGATTTCTGCAATAATACCACCAAAATCTGAAGATCCGAACGAAACGTCTGCACGCGATCGTTTGCCAAGAAACAACCTTTAACATGCGCTTCTAAATTTTCAACGAAAAAAAAAATACTGAAGATGCTGAAAATATTTTCAGCGAAACATTTATATAATAAATAAAGAAAATGTAGGCAGACCAAAACTTGCCTTTAATTTATAACCAACATCGCCGAAAAAACCCAAAAAAGAAAAAAAAACGTATTACAAACAAACCGTCGAAAACAAGGAAATAATAACCAATATTAAGGGTTGATGTAACCCGAGTGAAAATAGTTAAATCAAGTGTCCCCTTTAAAACAAAAATTGACCTGTTCGAGAATTTTTTTGTAAATTGATTAAAAAGTCGAAAAAATAAGCTGGACTGTTTTCGTTGGCCCACTCTGTATTGGTACTTTCAATGATATGTGTCAGCACTTCTTCACTTCTTCTTACAATATCTTATTGATATTCTTCATATTATTTCAGATAATTTTGCTCCCATTGCTTTTATCACTTCTCCTGTTATTTTGTCGTGACATGGTTCTTTTCCATACTTCAGCTTCTTCATTACGGTCTACGGTACTTATTTCTTGTTCCGTCGTTTGTTCTGTTGGTAAGTTGTTCAATATTTATTTTGATTCTTGCTGTATTTAGTAATTCTTTAATATACTCTTTCCATCGGTTTGTCTTCGTTCTTTTTTTGATCTTAATGTTCATAAATTTCAGATTTCCCCTGCTGTCTTACTCAATTTTTTCTCCAAACTGTTCCCATGTTTCCTGTTTTGATTCAGTTATTAAATCTTTTACCTTTTTCTTTGTATTTTTATATATTTTATATCTGTCCCGTTGTTCTATTGTATAAATACCCTTTCCACATTTTCTTCCACCAAGCTCTCTGTTTACTTGCGTTGTTCCTACTGATTGTGATACATTTACGTTTAGCAATGTTTATGCTTTCTTTAAATAAAATCCATGATCTATGGTTTCTTCCATGTTTTTAATTTTTCATTTAATGTTTTCTCAAATTTCTCATTTGTTTTCTTTTTTCTAATCTATATGTTCTGACAGTTTCTACTTCTTTTCTTTCTTTTCTAGTCTTATATGCTAGTCATATATCTCTATTTTAGTAACCACCATATAGTGGTTACTGCTTATTTCAGGTCCCCTGTGCACTCTTGTGTCCATTACTGTTTTTTGTTATTATTCTGACCAGAATATATTGATTATTATGATAACTTTTGAACGGCTATCGCTATGAGAAAAAACACGTCGATTTTTAATTTTTAAGTACAAAACGTCCCAAAAAGTTATTTGAAAAAGTTGCTTAAAATTAAATTCTGAGGCTATGTACAAATTTTTGTAAACTTATAAAAAAAATTAAAAACCACAATTTTGTCAATTTTTTTTAAATTAAATTACATACTCCTTTTTTTGGGTTTTAGCAGCTCAACAGAAGTAAACTCTCTGATTTTGGTTGATAATCATACAATTTTGTCATTCTTGCATAACTAACAGAGTTAAAAGTAAAAATTAGGTTTTCAGTATGATAGTTGCTGTTGCAATGGACTGTATAAAGTAGTAATAAATAAATTTTACTAAATAATGAGTAATAGAGAGGAGCAAATAAGAATACAGATGCTTCTTAAGCATACAAATAATTTAAAATTAGTACTTTATACAGTCCCTTGCAACAGCAACTCTCATACTGAAAACCTAATTTTCAATTTTAACTCTGTTAGTTATGCAAGAATGGACAAATTGTTTGATTATCAACCAAATTCAGAGAGTTTACTTCTGTTGAGCTGCTAAAACCCAAAAAAAGGAGTAAGTAATTTAATTTAAAAAAATTGACAAAATTGTGGTTTTTAATTTTTTTCTTAATATGTTTACAAAAATTGTACATAGCCTCAGAATTGAATGCTAAGCAACTTTTTCAAATAACTTTTTGGGATATCATGTCATCTAACCTCACTTTCTGCAGATTATTAGCATATTTTTTCAATTACCCGCCATACTAGTGGTCACGTGACATGAGTCAAAACGAATTTTTGGGTTTGTGGACATGCACAACCTATCCCCCAAAACGAATTTTACCATATTTCAACAATAAAAAAATGTCCCATATGTTGCAACATTTCTGCCGGTCACTGTATAATAATGAGCAATAAAATTCCAATAAATCTACTAATGCTCATGATGTTAAGAACAAATTGATGACGCTAAAGAAAGGGCCCAATGCCTTACTAGATATTCAGGACAAAATGCCTTTTTTAATATTAAGTAGTTTCTTATAACAATTTTTGTGTTGATATCCGAATGAAGCGGAATTGACCCCAGGTGATTCTATTCTTTTCGATTCTATTTTTATCCGGTAACATTATTTATAGACAGATTCTTGAGGTCGGATGAAGTTTTTTTTTTTAATATGTAAGGTGTTTCAATTTAAAAATCAAATATGAAGTCATACCTGCTTTATTACATATTCGTCATCACACTGCATTTGAAACATATCAGCCACAAATTTTAGAAACATATTTTTCAATTATTCCAATGTAATTATAAAAACAGTTCATTTGTTTAATCCGTTTATTATACACCATTTTTACATTTGCGCGCATTAATCAAAAGTTCTTCCCAACTATTATGGGCTTTAATGTTTCCAAGAATGAATTGATGAAGTTTCAGACGTATGATGTACGCTGGAGACGCTAATAATAAGTGATGAATTTCTATGAAAAGTTATTCGAGTTTGATACGTACGTGCAATTTAAATGAGCAAGAAGAAAAGGTGCGCAGTTATATTCGCAATACAGATTCTTATGTATGTACAGGGCCGCCGATAGGGGGTAACATCTGAGACTCTTAGCACGGGCCTGTCATCGAAAGGGGCCCGACCGTTGGGCTGTTGGGACGTATCACTTAACTGTGTCATCACATTGGCGATGACGTAAGGTGATTAAAGATTATGCTAACCACAAAGTGAGGAAGTGGATGAGGCAATAAAAATTTTAAAATTCTCTTTTTATTTAATGTTTGGATTTGGTATAGTATGTAATGTATCAAATTTTGATTTATTGTACACTTTTTTTAAATAAATGATTTATATGACTTTCTTTATTAAACAAAAGTGATGCACTTTTTTAAGTGAGGCCCGGATCACAGGCCCGATACAAGGGCCGAAAATTCGGCGTCTCTACTTATGCATAAAGTTTAAAATTCATGTTATCGGGGCATTTATACGTTTTAGATTCAAAAATGTAAATTGCTTATCCCAATTGGCAATATGCAATATCGAAAATCTACCAATTAAGAATTGTATCTAAAAACTTTTAACAGACGACTCAAAGTTTTTTATTTGTAAATCTATTTATGTATATGTTACATATTCAATATACATACATATCTAATCCGAACTTTTAATGCATTAAAAAAATAATTATAAGGTTATGGAAGTATTGGGGTTATAGTGGGCGTCAGATAATTCAAATAAACAAACTTGAAATTAGCACAGTTAACGTAGTTTTATCCGTTCATATTTAGTTTTTTTATAGTAATTTTATTTCTAAAGCTAGTAGATTGAAGAAGCTAGAAATGTTTGGTAATAAGCAATGAAAATTTTGTGAGATGGATAACGAAAGACAGTTGACATTTATTCAATTTTTTTATAAAGCCCTTTATGTTCGAACCTTAAAAAAATAGATAAACATACCAAATATCTTAATGTACCTACAATTCAATAATAATAAAAAAGAATAATTTGGCATAATACATTGTACTTTGTTATATATTTCGCTGATCAAGCACTCGCTTATCGCGAATATTTCTTCCACCCCCCTTTTTAAAACTTTCCTTCGCTTTTCAAAAGCTTTCCAGCCCCTTATACTGCTTCATCACATATTATCCCTATTTCCAACATCCCTTACAATCATTATCCAACAATCAATCAAGCTTCCGTGCTCCGCAATTATCTATCCAAACACTTCCCTAATCGCATTTACATTTACTTTATCCCCATGTTAACATGTTAACTTTCTAATTTCATTTGTACTGATTAGCATTCAATATTTCCATTTTCTTCTAACGTAATTATATTATTTCATATTTTTCTTTTTCCAATTATTTATTAAAATTCCCTTTCCTACGGAAGATACTGCACCATCTTCTCGTAGTGGCCATTGAAACACAAGAATCGTGGAAGAAAAAAATGATTATTAAAAGTACGCCATTGTGTTGCTACTTTTTTGAGTTTTTCATATTAGAAATTTTTGAAAAACAAAATTACAAATTTTTTTTTAACACCCTGTAATTCAAAACTAAGCAGTTTAAGATACAGGTATGTTTATAAAAAGTTTTTTGAATAATCCAAGGAATTAGATGCACAGTTATTTTTTTAATAAAACGACATATACCTATCTATTTTGTACTGTGCAATAAATCGTCTGGTAGAAAAAGCTAATTTCCCGAGCACAACGTGTGTAAAAATTTTAAATTGGCTGTCGTTTTTAGTTAATTAATTTGCAAACCATAAAAAAATTGATTCATTTTTATACATAAGAACACCATCCACTTAGATTTAACGTTTCAAGCTATGAAAGATAAAATGTTTGTTTACGTTGCAAGTATTACAAATGAATTGGCACTGTATGAAGCCTGACTCATTTCACTTCCTTCGGTAGTTTACCCATGGCATTTATAGATTGCCGATAAGAAATTCGCTTATAAGCATTTTAATTGTAAATATGAAAATTCTAACATTGCACTATACAGGGTCATTCACGAAAGTGGTTCGTTAGAACTTTTCCGTGTTCCAGAAATATATCAACTCTAATAACTTGGAATTATAAGCTACAACAACTGATCTCTTATTCTAAATTATTGGCGCTCACGTGTCACTTCCGGTTGTACCGGAAGTTCATACCAACTTTGTTATTTAAAATGGAATGTTATATTTTTTCATCGTTTTTCAGATTCTACTCACAATTCTACACCAAAACTTATAAGGGTATACTATACTAAAATCTAGCCGTTTTGGAGTTGTTTGTTGTTTTAAATAAATTTTACCCTTTGCAGTGGTATATTGAAAATTCTGTATTTCCGGAAGTACTACACTTCAAATCTTCATTTTTGGCATTTTACTAGTTGATACCATTAGCAACGGAATGGTGATGTTAAAGTTACCAGGAAGTATACAGGGCCACTCAAAATTAGCGACAACTTCCAACAATTTCAAATCAGAAAAATATTTTTTTAATGCACCCCCCTGTATATTACTGCATTTTTAAATGCGATTAGAAATTCCACATCAATTGTTATAAGGCATTCTTCCCATTTTTTCTAATAGTTTTTGAGTTATAAGCAGTTTTCTAAATAATTTCCCTAAGAATGCCGTTTATGCCTTGTTTAGTGATCTTAGACAGCCTTGGATGTCATTATAATTAAGTATTATGATTGTCTACTTTGACACTTGTCTTTTGTTTGACATTGGTATAAAGACATAATGGCTGGTGTCGTAAATAATACACAAATAACGAAATTTTAAATTTATTTTACATAACATAACACGTGGGATAGTAGTGGACAGAACATGTCGTACTTTTAACGAAATATATCCATATTTGCCAGCAATGACGAAGAAAAAATGTAGAAAACCAGAATTAAATTTTCTGCGTTTCTGCAATTAGCAGCTTTTTCGAAAAGCAGAAAATTATGTCATTATGTCTTTATACTAATGTCAAACAAAAGACAAGTGTCAAGTAGACAATCATACTACATAATTATAATGGCATCCAAGGCTGTCTAAGATCACTAAATAAGGGATTCTTGGGGGAATTATTTAGAAAACTGCTTATAACTCAAAAACTATTCGAAAAAATGGGTTATATGTCATAGCAATCGATGTAGAATTACGCATAAAAATGCAGTAATATACAGGGGGTTCCATTAAAAAAAATGATTTTTACTGACTGAAGTTGTTGAAAGTTGTCGCTAATTTTGAGCGGCCCTGTATACTTCCGTTACTATTATCACTAAAGATTCCTCTA
>JAFFZR010000334.1:0-19017 GCA_018397195.1 Lethrus apterus
ACTTACGAAATATAATACAAACGTCTTTTGACAAAGAATTTTTTATTCTAAACATGTGTATATAATTATATCTGAACATTATGAAAAAAGTACCTCATAAAAGTCATAACTTACTTTGTTTTTTCATATTTAAAGTAACATACATGAATAGTAATCTCTAATAATAATAATAATAATAATATGTTTGAATTCAGAAACCTGATATTTTGTAACATTATAACTTATACAATTAAATTAGTTCATTCTCATATAAGCATCTAAAAGTTCAATATTTATTATACAGATTAATCTTTCTTCTTCGTTCTTTGTCAAGTATACAGTGAGGACAAAAAGTAAGGAATATTTAAAATAAAAACGAACTCAACCGGTTTTTTTTAAAATGCTGAAACAGGTCGATTTTTGATTTCAAAAACACACATTAATATGTGCGATTCATCTTCCGACTTTCATTTGTTTTGTAGTTATGACGTCATCACAAAAAAAATAAATGACAACATAGATTTTTTTTGTGCACAAGGTTGCACTAAAAAAATTCTATGAAAAATCGATCTGAAAATTTAATGTTGATATTTTTTATTTTATTTTATTTAACCCTTTCTGTTCTGCCACCTCAACAGGCCGAACCCAATTACATAGTATGGGCTTTGGGTTGCGGCCACGACCGACTTACAATTATCCTAGATAACATTGCTTTTTGAAGTACCTACCTTTCGTTGTTATCTTACAACCTTTGTAGCGTACTGAATAATGAAGATACCATGATAAAAATGTTAAATCTGAATGAATGAATGAAACAGTTTGCTAGATTTAACATTTTTATCATGGTATCTTGATTATTCCGTACGCTACAAAAGTTGTAAGATAACAAAAGTAAAGGAAAGGTAGGTACTTCAAAAAGCAATTATTTGCTATCTAGCATAATCGTAAGTCGGTCGTGGCCGCAACCCAAAGACCATACTATGTAATTGGGTTCGACCTGTTCTGGTGGCAGAACAGAAAGGGTTAAATAAAATAAAAAATATCAACATCAAATTTTCAGATCGATTTTTCTCAGAATTTTTTTAGTGCAACCTCGTGATTTTTTTGCATGGTCATAAAGGGTAGAAAAATCACTATCGGATTCCACAAAAAAAATCTATGTTATTTATTTTTTTTGTGATGACGTCATAACTACAAAACAAATGAAAGTCGGAAGATGAATCGCACATATTAATGTGTATTTTTGAAATCAAAAATCGACCTGTTTCAGTGTTTTTTAAAAAACCGGTTGAGTTCGTATTTTAAATATTCCTTACTTTTTGTCCTCACTGTATATGTGATTACGTGCATTACAAATGTTTTAAGAAATCAGTGATTGAATCTTTCATTATGAAAATAGTCCATGTATCACACTTAAATCAGGTACGAAGAATTACAAACTTTCCTCATTTCTGCGCTTCAGCAGAAGTTTTAATGTCAAATATGATGGGAATACTTCAATACAAAAATGGACACTTGCCTATATATTTTTGGATAACGTATTTCATGGTTTTCCTTTCGGTGATCACCTTCAGCACGTATTGAAGCGTCCTGCAAATGTGTATCCCGATACCTCTACTTCCCGCCGTCGGTTTCAATATCCATATATTCATATATCCGTCCATATCGAGAAATTGCCAAACCTTCCTCAACTTAACGAGCATGATTTTCGATTTGTGTACGAGCGACTGTTCCGTTTCCAGAGCGCTCGTCTGGAAATGATTACCGATGTGGACGCACTTATAATAGTACTCGAGAAATTGATTCCATTCGAATTCCAACGCGTCTTCGATTGATTCATCGATGTCGTCGTGTTTCACCCGTTGGATGAATTTTTCGCACTCGCTTAACGCGAAATGGAACGTTTTGAGCGGAACTTTGCCCGAATCCGATACCAATCTGCAGACGGAATTTTCACTAGTGAAGACTATCCATTTGAGCATCGACATAGCAGCGGTCACCTTAAAATCGCGCGTGAATTCTTCCGGATCGCCGTTGTCGGCCAAACTGTAAGAACGCGGATGTCTCACACAGGATATTCCAGGCGAATTGTACCAGTGCGATCTCTTCATCAATTCGCATAGTCCCTGCTTAGTCGAATAGCTGTACAAACCTCTACGTATATTGTTGATGATCGTTAGTTTCACATTGTCCGGATTTATTTTGTACGCGTCGACGCCGTAATCCCAAAATAGATCAACCTGATGACGCCCGAGTAGTTTTGATAAAATTATCCGTTTGTACAAATTCCCATTTGTTTTATCGTGGACGTTTTCCACAAGCTCGTTCACTGAGTAACCCATCAACTTGCGTATATTTTCCTTATCGGCCAAATTATAATTGATGTGGATTTTTTCAACCCATCCTCTAGAGACCAGCGCTCTTCTTACGGTCAAGTAGTTACCGCAAACCGTGAAGGTTTTTTTATCCCTAATTGCACGGTCTACTTGATCACGATAGAATTTCAACAGCTCCTCGTTGGTATACGAAGTTTGCCTTCTTAACTGGGACTTTGTGGATGAAACGGGCGTTATAACCGGATGCACAACGCTCAACTTGTTTTTATTTTCGACAACAGACGGTGAATTGTAATCGGTGTGAATTACGATCGGTTTTTGCGCGATGGGCATGGTTGGAGTGAACGAACGCAGAGAAACGTTACTGGTACTTGGCAGCGGACCAAATTTCGACGTTATGGCCGCTTTTACCGAACGTTCCATGGAATTAGATTTGACCGAAGACGATCTCGAAGAATTATTCGATTTTGAAGGCTGTGAAGAGGATCGGTTTTGAATCGCGGGCGCCCTTCTTGGTCGCGGACTCGACACTCTCGATACTCTGGCAGATGTGCTCGAAACCTTTTGGAATATCGAGCCACTTATCGTCGACGTCGAATGGAGCGATGAATTGGAAAGTATTTTGGTGCGATCCGAGGTGTTTAACGTGTTCGGCGATTTGAAGCAATTTTCGTGACGTTTTCGGTTCGGACTGTAGATCGGTGTTTTCACATAAGAATTTTTTTTCGATACTTGCGAGGATTGGGCACTGAGGATAAAAGAAAATATTTCAAATAATTTAACGGAGGAGGTCTTCATTATATAGTAAACGAGGTAAATCTATCGAAAGTTGTTTAAAGGAGTAGAACGCAGATTGCAGATATGATACCTAAGTAAAGTTGAAGACAAAAAAGATAAGAAATACAAAAAAAAAGGAAGGTTGAAGGAAATTGCAAGATAAAGTAAAAAAGACTTTAACAATAAAAAACCGAAAACCAAACAAACTACGAAGAAACTAAAGGAAAATTCAGCAAAGATCTGGCCATGATTCTTGAACAAACGCTACGCTATTGGTTCAAGAATCCATCATTTGTTCAAGAATCCATCATTTGTTCAAGAATCCATCATTTGTTCAAGAATCCATCATTTGTTCAAGAATCCATTACTAATCGGTGGTAAAATTCTTGTGACTCATTCCTCATTCCTGAATATGCATATTCTCACCAACCTGCTAACTTTTCTTTTTGCTTGTTGTTTGATGTTACTGCTTCCGCTGAAACTATTCGACTTTTCTTTCATTTTGGAACCGATTGCCGATTTCTCATTACCAGAAATCGGCGCCTTCGTTTGCAATTTACTTTGTTGTTTTTTCTCAGGACTTGATTTTCTTTTTGTCCGACCGGCTGATTCCGGTGGAGATTTTTTCGGTTTGCTTTTTTTATTTGGCAAAACATCGTTCGGAGAAGTCGGTTTCTTCCTCTTGTTTTTGTTCTTAACGTCGCCGACGATTTCGGTTATTTCTTGAGTAACCTACAAACCAAATACTAAAAAAATGGAAAAATTAAGACCAGCTCGTTTAAATTGGAAATTTCAACGCGAAATAATTGCATTTTTTCAAACAAAATAAAACTAAATATACAAATTTAGGAAATTATATTTTTTATTCATTAAAAAAATTCTTTGCGTGATAGTGCAATTACGGCGTTCATGTCGCGCGTGTTCTAATCGATATTCGCTTCGCTATTTTCGGAAATTGGATTAAACTTACTTTACCAAATCCTTTCTTGAGATTGGCCATGACTTTCTAACGAGACTGTCCAGGTTCGATTTTTTTTGGGCCGTACACGAACGATTTTGTTATGACAGGAATTTTGAGGTGGATGCGAATGATGAAGAAACACTAAAATTTACGTTTGACAGAAATTTTAAAATCACACTGACCCGTTCGAAAAAAACGACGTCTACTCACTTGATTTCAATCATTGCAAGTGGTATTTTTGGAGAACTGGGACCCCTTGACCCTCACCTTGACCCACTTAATTTTGCCTTTGTATGCAATATAACTGCGATTAGCTGTGGTCGATGGAATGGGCATATGCAATAAATTAATTGACTCATTTATCAATTCTATTCGTCGTTAGTTATGGAATTTATTTTCATTTTTTTTCTGTTTTTTTATTTTATCTTATATTCCTCATATTTTGATTTTTTTCAAAAGATATTCAAATTGAATATAAATTTAAAAAATTAAAACACAAAATATGAAATATGCATTTTATTTAAGACTTTCTACGTTACAATGAACACATTTAAATGGCAAGATAACGATGATGCTTTTTTTCAGTACAGAATGCCTTATGCACATTTTAATTATCACTTACACCACTTTAACTACATAAGCATACCTTTAGCCAGAGCCATGTATAGCCACGCTTTAGGCAAGAAAAACAAAAATTATTTGACTACTTGACATACAAATATCTATTACCAAATAATGGTAATACTGGATAATTTTGAACTTTTAATCGGAGCGCTTCGCTCGCCACACCCTTAAGACGACTCTGGCTTCGGCGATGCTGTTAGAAAACATTTTGGTGAAACAAAAATAGCCGTTGGGCATCAAAAACGTTGCGTATTATTTATCAATTGATGTTGGCTAGTTGTATAGGGAAGAGGGGTTATAACTATTATGTATGCATTTTGTTGAAATCTTACTAGCAGCAAATTTATGGTCACTGCAGAGTCAAAAAGACCAAACTCGGACGAATATATAAGCATATTTAGAACGTCTTGCAATTTCATTTATATATGTCTGATAAATAAAAAAATATGTAGTACTTGAAGAACATTCGACAACTCATTTTGCAATTTCGGTGCAACTAAAATATTTTGTTGCAAACCTAATAATTTTTTATTTTAAGAACGCACTCCGACAATTTCTGAAATTGACACCTACGGTTAAAAAATTTTTGCACGAAGTCGTCCCATCAATCGGGACGTCCAACTGCGGTAAAACTGCGTTAAAACCGACCGAATCAAAAGAACTAGAATTTTGTAGATCCTCTTTATTTTGTACGTCAAATTTCGAAAGGATGTTTTTACCCTTGAGTATGCTCGCCGTTTCTTTTTCCCAGACGACGTGGTCCTTTCGCGTTTCTTGTCCGAATTTATTTCGCACGCTCCATTCGCCGAAAAGACCGCAACACGTGTCGCTCTTAACTCTAAGTTTGGAGGGTTCCTTTCTTTTATCATTTTCGTTTTCGTTTGTTTTTCTACACAGACAAGAACGTTTGTGATTAGTTTGGTTTTTTGAAGTACCGTGGTCGTTCCTCGCTACCCTTTCTTGTTTGTTTCCGCTGTTTTTCTTCTTCGTTTTCGTTGGAGTTTGATTGGCGGACGGGATAAAGTCGACGCCGTTTTCGCACGAATTCAAATAAGAAGTCTGGAGTTCTTCCATGAGGTCGCCTATTATGGGTCCTTCGTACATCTCTGCGGATATAACCTTTGGGGTGTAATACGGTTGAATAATCGCCGGCGTGGGAGCCCTTAGGTTATATTGAAATTCCTTTTTTGTCGCGTCGTTTTCTTTGCCGGGTGGTTTTGAGCGTTTAACGCGAGTTTTGAAAACTCTTCGTCCACGAACCGATAAACTCATACCTAAATATGCTGGAGGTCTTGGATAATTTTGTTTGTAAATTAAATCAAAAAGACCCGTGTCCGCTTTTGGATCTCTTCGGCGATCGATATTCACTGCAATTTAATTTTTTTAAATCAAAAATTAGTTTATAAAAGTCAACCTTTGATGACGTCTTCCATACATTGCGGACACATTCTGGCAGTGACACTAGTGGAAGACGATAAGTCGGGACTGGAATTGATTTCCAACAGCCAAGGCGTGAAATCTTCAGCTATAATAAAATCGGCGCCGTACAACTCGAAGGTGTTAGGTCGGCGATCCATTGTTTCTTGACAGGCCAACATCGACGCTATCAGACATTCCCTCATACCTTGAAAAGAAACTGTAAAAGCGACACGACAAGAGCGATCAAAAATTACCGGGATAAATCACCTCGTCCCATTTATTACCATGCCCGATTTGTTTTAGATACGCCTTGAAAGTATGACAATCCCACATGTTTTCTTCAGGAAGAGCTTTGTTCCTCTGGATGACGTTCGAATACTTGACCTGTACAGCGTAATTGGTGAGGTGTAAAGATTCATGGAAATCTTCCAAACTAAAAATTTGTGAACTGAAGCGCAAGTAACTTTCTCTAAAACAGATTAATTTAAAACAAATCACACGAATTTATAGACGGATTACCTATACATCCATATTACCAAGGGTTGAACTGAAGTAATCATAAACCATTGTCTTATATCGAATTTGGTTTGGTAAATAATCAACGGCCTCTCTGGAAAAGTAAATTTTTTAAACTATTTAATTCACCAAACACTTACCGATATATTTTTGAACGACGTATTTCAACTTCATATTCATTACTTTCGCAACGTCTTCTACCTTCTTCACTAGTTGAATTCCTCTCCCTCGACATTTATTTCCCGGTTTCATAATCCATATATTTTTCATTCCATCCAATTGAAATTGAGGCCAATATTTTGAGACTTCTTGCAACGTGACCTTCGCACCGGCGTGCAAAACGTTCAAAGTCCATTCTTTTGATTCGATGAATGTGGCGTTTTGATGAACGGTGCGGAAAAAATGCGTTAAAAATTGGTCCCATTCGTGATCCCAAGTTTTTGGAAATTCTCTATCAATGTCCATGTGTTTTTTCGTCGCGATGAATTCGTCTAGTCGATTCATGGCGAACTGAATCGCGGAAAAAGGCACCTTTCCATCCGGCGATTTGATGTCGTATTCGTCGACTGTTTCTACTTTGTTTACGAACCATTTTAACAGACCCATGCACGCGGTTAGGCGGAAATCCTCGACGAAGTTGTTGAAATGATCGGGGAATCCCAGAACGTAGCATCTGGGAAAATTGACGTAGGCAACTCCAGGCTCGTTGTGCCAGTACATTTGTTGGAGCAACAAACATAGACCTTCTTTTGATGTGAACAACGATCTGCTGAATCTGTTCATTATTTTGTTATTGTTCACTCGGTGATGCCAGTCGCTTTGGTCCTTACGCATGTTCCAGTAGAAGTCGCAATCGTGGATTTGAAGTAATCGGGACATTATGGTTTTTTCGCATTTTTCTTTGTGAGCGGCGGGCGTTTCCCACGACTGTTTCGATGGTAGATTACTGCACAAGTCGTCTATGTTTGCACTTGGAGCGGGTTTCGGTTGCTTGGTCGATTCGAGTTTTTCCACCCAGTTTCTATTTACCAAAGTGTGTTTTAAAACTTGCCAACCACCTGAAAATAATATTTTGAAAGCAACAAAGAAACAACTAAAAGACAAAGCAAGATACCTTTTACGGTGAAAATCTTATGCTCTCTAACGGCCTCATCGACAAGTTTCTTCAACTGAGCCAACCTGTCCGACGTAATCGTCAATTTGTACTTGACGGTTTCGACCGTGCTGTTGGAACGAAAGATGTTTTCGGCGATTTGTTTCGCCGTCGTGGTGATGGTGTGCGAGGAACGCCTAGTCACCAATGGAGACATCGTGGTCTCTTTTAATTTTGTGGAGGACCCATCTTCCCGTTCGCAATGGGGCTCCATGTTTTGACGGTTTTGACAGTGCGATGCAGTTACCTGCACTGTGATCCCAGGCAACGACGATTTGTCAACATTGCCCGGATTTTTCAATCAGCTTTTCATCTCTCATACGAACGCCAGTTTTTGAAGACATTTCTTTGGGAATGACTGAAAAGGAAAACTTGGAAATTGGAAATAAGTATTACAAATTGGATTGAGGAAAATGTATTAGTAGCTTGAATTGTTTTATGCTTGTTGAATTTTCGTCCAACCCTTCAGGGGTTGGTTAACAAGTAAGATGATAGATATAATAACATAAAACAAGTTCAGTTCGTTGGACAAAGTCAACTTGATTATGATTCGCTGTTTTGTCTGTTAGCATATTTTCTTTAGTCAACAGCTTCAGTCTGTCAAAGTTGCTGACTGGATCGGTGTGCAGACAGTAGTAAGTTTGAACAAGATCTTTGCTGCGTTTGGATACGGTTGCAAACACGACCGGAAGTTTACCGAAAATGTTGACTTTCTCTTATCTTCCACACGAGCAGAAAATATTAAAAGCTGAACTTCAGACATTTGAATAATTTCGTTTTAGTTACTGAAAAATCAACAGCGAAACGGTGAAGTTTAAAAGAAATAAGGGGAATAGTTGGAAATTGGAGAATGTGTGGGAAAGACGACCAAATAGAGAAATTTTGTTTTAAAGGATAACCAACTTTTAAGCACATTGGTTAAGTTAGTTTAGGTTGATTTTGAATTTTTTTTTAAATGGTGGCCAAAGTTAAAATTTAACTTAAAATTTAAAATATTTGTCTTGATTTTTAAAATATGTTTTAAAATGTGTACGTTGCAGGTGTTTTCTAGGGTATAATACAGATATTTTTTTTTTTTGGAACAGAGTCATCTATATTTAAATAGCGTAAGATGTAAGCCCTCGTATTAATAAAAGAATAACTAATTTTTAAAATGAATTAAAATTATTTATTTTAGATTAATTAATTTATTACTATTAATATTAAAGTAAAAACCAATTAAACATTCTTCAAAAGGTAAGTATAATTTTGCCGAAAAATAAATGACACCAAGGGTTTCAAATACAATTTTACTTACCAAATTACGTTGATGGGTTCTTTGTCTGAGAATTTAGATTTTGACACATAAAAAATGCCGTATGGAATAAAATGATTTTGATTTTGAATGATGAATGATGAATGGACGATGAACGTAATACTCTTATGGGAAGGCAGTGATTTTGATGATTGACTTGAGGTGTAAAACAAACGGTAAAACCTGAACACTTTTAGTGGATCAAAGCCACTCAATGAATGGTGGTGCAGGAAATAGAATGAGGCAACTGTAACCCAGTTTGAAATTGGGGCTACCGTACAAGGTACGTAAGATGTCCAAGGAAAATACATCCCTTGGCATGCCAACAAACTCCAATGACGTCACAACGTTTGCACAAGTGACGTAGTTTTATTTTATTTGTACATTCGGAGAAAAAATCGATCATGCGCGCTGTTGCGGAGGCATGTTCAATTAACGTAAGTTTGTTTTTATTTATTCTCGCGTAAACAAGCCGCATTTGTTGTAAAATATATTTTTAAATACCTATAAAGGAATTATTTAAATTTTTATGACGATAAACAAATTCGTTTATATTCGTTGTTGTTCGTGCGCGATCGTAGCGTAGAGTTTGACATCAATGCAATATGGCGCCGAACTGTTTAGTGGTGCATCAGATGTCCATGAAAATATTGTAATTATCGGCGCAAAATTAATGATTTTGCATCGCCTACGGTAACTTTACGTACAGTTGACTAGTTATCTACGGTTTGCGTTGGTCTTGTACCATACGACGTCGCGATAAAAACGTTTCATGTTTGTTATTCTTACCTGTGATTTGCGGTTTTTATAGTATTTCTTCCGCTTAGACGTTAGAATGCAAGAGTTTTCGTTAAATTATAACCGAACGATGCGCATATTGTCCTGAAATCGCGTTTAGTGCACGGTGCCCGCGTCCATGATCGAATAAATGAAGTGTCAAACGATTGTACAGTGAAGAGTTCGAAAAAAAAAAAAAACGTAAGGGGCACAAATACGGTAGTTTTGTTGACATTACAGGTGAACAGGCCATCGAACTACCTTCGGAAATGGCCTTCAATGAGGTGAGTTTTTAATATTTTTTATTTGCAAAAAAATAATCGCATTTTGACGCATAGACGTCATTGCAAATCTCCGCGATCGGACGAAATTTGTCATTTCATTCATACCTCCGCTTATTTTTTTTTTAAGATTACTCATAAGTCATAAGTTACACATTCGAAAAATTTCGTCCGTATGTTTTCGCCTACACGCGAAACCACCACAAACGCCGTGATTTCCGTCATCGTAATGGAATGTTATAAAATTAGAAAAAGACGGTCAGCTGTGCATACGGCACATACGGATGCATTTAATAATATACGTTGTCTCGTTGATGTCGGCGCTCCCTGTTCCGTGTTTCCATTTTTTTTCCACTTCGCCATGGAAACGTTTTGTTTATGTAACTGACTCTTGTTGCTTTTGCACGTTCGATTTGTAGAGGAATAGAAAGTACCACTCGGGCGACAGTTAGGTTTCGTTTCGTCTTGTTTGGAAAATTAAATCCACATTCCGTTCTACAAAATACTTTTGAGCTTGAGGCTCAATTCACATATTGGTTTAAATTAAGAAAAACGGAAGTGGGTTGTGGTTATTTTTATCTTTTGTTTGATCCTTTTTGGCAGCTTGTCATTTTTGACACATGAGAGAATTTTAAAGTAACTTCCTTTATTTAGACTTTGTCATAGTATTGACAGAATGTGCGGTTTCATGTAGTAGTTGGGTTGAAGTACTCCGGCTTTCTCCGTACTCATACAATATATTCCCTGTCGTTACATATTCCATGGTCATCTTCCTTTCTTCGAATGACTTGTTCATACATTGGTAAGAATCAGTTTTCCCATTTGGATATCTTTTTGTCTCCCATTTTTATCTGTCTTATTCTTCATGTTGGACTTTTCTGTGTATATATCAGTTTTTATTTGTTTTGGTACTTTTATCTAAAAAACGTGTTCTTTAGTATGTGGTAGGTTGTTCCTACATTTCCTGTTCTCTCCGTTATTTCTTGGTCTATTTTCCTTCTACCTTCTATGATTGTACCTATTAGGTAGTTAAAACTTTTAACGTATTCTAATTCTTTTCCTTTTATATTTTATCTTTATTAATTTTTATATTTATTTGTGCCTAAATGTTGTAACTTTTCTTCCGTATCAGCTATTAATCACCAATTCTCGTATTTTTCAAAATTTTCTAAAGTACCCAAGTTTGAAACTTTTTTTTATCCAGAAAAAGGTTTAACTAGAGATTTAGAAAAGTTGTAATAGTAATGTTTTTCGTGTCACAAACGGCCGCCTTCAATTATTTTGCCTTTGAATAGCAAGGCTCAATAAGAATTCACGTACTCGTATCTAATGTTATGCATTACGATATCGTAAAGTGTTATGGCGTGGCGTGCCTCTGCATATTTTTTATTTTTCCTTTCGCATTCAAATCGATCACGGACAAATAATGCATCGTCGACAACGATAATGAAAAGAGGAAACCGTACGGAAAACAGGTGGCGCACGCGGGTGAATGACACTCCGGCGTGGTCCGATTTGACATAATATTAGCCATGCCACACCATATCTCCACATGTTATGGTGCGTTTATTATGCGTCCGGGGTACGCATAGTACGTTTTGTACGAGCTGTGTGGGAAACGTCGACGACAAAATAAAGATTGAATTCGGCAATGTACACGAGGGAAAATAGGCTTAAATTTTGTTTATTTGTATCTGGGTTGGAACCGTGTCAGTTCGTTTCTGTCACTGTAGCAAGCTACATCATCAGGGCGACACAATAATTATATATTAAATTCTGCTGACTTTCTAAGTGTTTAATTATTGTGTGTCTCTGATGATGTCACTTGCAACAGTGAAACGTCGGCAACTAAAGTCGAATTGACGCGATTACTGTTCTGATACAAAGAAACAACATTATTCAATAACCGCAGAAGCCTTCGCAAAAAATACTTTAAATATTTTATATATTTCTTGCCTTAATATACTCATAGAACTGTGCATTATGGTAAAAGTAAAATGAAAAAATAATAATTTTGTTTGTGTAATGATTTTCCTTATCTGATCTTATGGCGCCCCACTTTACATTGTATAATATTTTCTTGTATAATAATATAGTTCGTTAAATGCCGTGACTTTTTTAGGGTCGTAAGTCTAAACATAGACATCAAAAATAACTCAACTCGGCTTTATGGTTATATAATTGTAGTACAAGAAAAGATCGAATATCTCATTTCAAAATTTGAACCTTAAAACCAATCTTTGAAATCTGTTTTAGAATATGGTTTTGAAATCGAACTGTGGAAACAAAAACCGGAAACCGGTGAAACGATTAATCCAGTGTTTCCAGGGGCGCGACCCCCTAGGGAGCGCGCGATTATTACACGCAACTATTATTTCTAAAATTCCACCAGAATTATTATTTCTGAATAGAACAAACTTTAAATCTTTAAAATGAGATTCAATATCATGTATACGATTATGATTATTTACGAATTTAAACAGTTATGAAAATTGATGGGAGGGGGAGGCACATAAAGTTTGGAAACCACTGGATTAACCTATTAACCGGTTGCCAGAAGTAATACGAATCATTTTATGGGGCGTCTTAATTAATTTCTAAGTTAAACATAACTAATCAATGATACGCTCAACGCCAACGATAAAATTGCCTAGACCCTAGACCAGTGATGGCGAACCTTTTTGAGAAGTGGGTCAAATTTTGTTCATTATTTTTTTAATATTAGCCCGTGAGTCACTAAGTCGGGGCCCCCCCCCCGCCCCCCGTGGTAAAAAGGGTCCCAATAATTTGTAAACACCGAAAATTTGTTAACAGAAAAACTTAAAAGTTGACCATTTTTTTGGATCTCGCTTTTAAAATCCTCTAAAAAGGTTTTCGTTTAAGTTTTTTAATATTTTTTATGACATAAAAAATAAGTTTATTAAAATCAACGGGTGGGTCATTTAAAAAGCCGTCGTGGGTCAGTGTCTGACCCGCGGGTCATAGGTTCGCCACCACTGCCCTAGACCTAGACCATCATAGAAATTTTTTGATATTTAGATAAATGTACCGCCAATATAAACGATACATGACACACGTGCGCCTGCATACAACAACGCTAACCATTATGTTATTCAGTCGTAAAAATCGAAAACATTGACGTTTGGTATTTATTTTATTTTCACGGTTTACATTCGTGTCAACAACAAACAATTTTGTTTATTGCCGACATGGATTGTAAAGGTTGTCGCGTGTTCGATGCGACGCAAAACGAACCAGCCGTTTTGTTCGTAATTCATCGTTCAAACGTTCTTGTGTAATTTATCATTGGAGGAATTAAAAAAATACTTTATTCGTATATGTAAATAAATGTTTTAGAGCAGCTAACCTTTTGAAGGTGTAGACCGTTCATGTTCACTAATTTTACATTTGTTATGAGTTATGATACTTATGATGGTCGTAAACGGCTCTTAGTAATCCAACACAGCCGATCATAACATCAATATTTCTTCAATTTCTTGTGGACCTCTTTAGATGTGACACCAGATCGACGAAGGTGGACGAACCTCAGATTGAAAACTGTTGTCATAGACTCAAAAGTGGGAAACTCAAGAGATGGTGTGGAGATCTGCTTGGATTAACTTCAAGAGGAATTTGTAATAGTTTTAAAATCTGGATTTGGAATCATACAGTCCATTTTGGGACAGACTTCTTGTCTCACATCTACAAGTAGAGGTTTTATGCTTTAAAAGTTTAGAAATGCAGGGTAATTTGTGGTTATTTTTGAGCGAGTGTGTAGGACATCGAAAAGAACATTGATCCAAGAGGTTGACATTAACATCCAATTCAATTATATTACGGGAAACTAATAGCATGAGAGCAAATAAAAATTTTAAAATGTGGTTATAAATTGAATGAAGTACGCGAAAAGCTCGTGTATCTGTTACAGTGAAAGCGTATAGTTGATTAGTCAACTAATATGCATTTATAATAAACAACGGATAGTAAATGACAAGTCAGTCCTAATAAATAAATGTGGATTTATTCTTTCCAAATGAGATTTTCTCCACATTCACCGATTACTTCGGTGAACGTATACATTCACTAGAGCTCGTGCCAACTAGAATTTAACATTGGGGCTGCCAATTAATTATTCCCTCATCGTTTATCTTTCTTTCTACTACAGCACTACGACTGAGACTGCGTTTCAAATGAATGATACAATTGATTAAAGGAAAAGGATTGTGTATTGTATCGATCCCAGTTCTAGCTGACACGAGCTCTAGTAATAGTTTACGTTCACTGTGCAATCCACTTCCACTGTAACATTTAAGCTTGCTGCATTATAAAGTGATTTAAAGTACTCTGTGTTTTAATACTTTGAGTTATTTATATTTTAAATATTTTAAAAGACTACCCTTACGGGTTATTTTAAAAATGGTTCAGTTTAGTCTGTTTTACGATAAACTCAAAGAAGATCGTGAACATTCCCGGTTTAATTCCTTGTCGATGGACAAAGACAAATACTCACAGTTAATTAGTAAAGTGAAAAGTGTGAAACGAAAGACTAAAAAGGATGGTAACGAGTACAAGTTTTTGAAACGCTATGATGTGCTGAAGGTAAATGGAACCAGCAAGTTAATTTATCCCATTAAAGATTCCACTACCATTAAATATTTCGTTTGTGACGAAGAACTCTTTGATGTGGCCATGGTGGACGAGACCGAATGATGAAACATCTGCGAAATAAGTACCAAAATGTAACTTACAGAGATGTTCAAATCTTCCTTAATCTTTGTGAGCCGTGCAAACAAAAACAAAAATTTTAAAATAAGAATTTAGTTGACAAACCGACGCTGTTTAAAGAAGTCAATTCCAGATGTCAAGTAGATTTGATTGACTTTCAGTCACAGCCAGATGGTGATTACAGATTTATATTAAATTATCAAGACTTTTTGACGAAATTTGTAATACTTAAACAGCTCAAGTCGAAAACATCCGACGAAGTTTGCAGTAACATCGTTGAGATCTTTACTCTTTTCGGCGCACCGTCGGCGCTTCACTCTGACAATGGCAAAGAATTCGTTGACAAAATTAGTTTAAACCATTTCTGGCCCAATTTTAAAATAGTTCACGACAAGCCACGTCTGACTGAAAGTGTTGAAAGAGCGAGCCACGATGTAAAAAATCTGCTCACTACTTGGATGCAAACAAATAATACTTCCAGCTGGAGTCAAGGTTTAAAGTTCGTTCAATTAATGAAGAATAGCTCGTTCCACGATGGTATAAAGCGAACTCCTTACGAAGCTATGTTTGGATGCTTACCTAAGCATGGATTGGGTCCTTCCAACACTCCAGACAACACCTTTGAGTTTATAAAGTTTGAACAAAATGTAGAAAATATGGAAAACATTCACACGTTCGGAAATAATGATTATGATCAAGGAGTAGCGATTCCGGGTACTAATGTACCCAGAAGATTTGGATGTACCAACGAAACAAGTGAAACTGTTAAGAGAAGAAGCATCATCGCCTTTTTTAATTAAAGCCAAAAGAATGAAGAAGTCGGTCGATCACTGTCGTTCACATATAGAACGCGGCAGTACCGTCAGAATCGTTGTTCCTGACGTGGATCGTGGAAGAGGAAATCAGTCCGCGTTGGCTACAGTTTTTGAAGTTCAAGACGGTTTCTATCGACTATGTACAAGAAATGGTGTTTTAGAACAACTTTTCGCAAGATCTCAATTTTCAGCTTGGTCAGAAGAATTTATAGCGGAATGTGAAGGTCCTTCAGATAAAACGACGACCGGACAAGACTTTTTTAAGTCTTGTACTTTGAAATGCAAAACTGAAGTGTAATTGGAAGAGGAATTGCTCTTTATGCACGTCGAAATTTCATAACTTAACTTGTTGCAATAAATAAATTAATTATTCGGATTTTATTTCATATTAATTTTCCTCAACTACAGTTAGTAAAGGTTAATAGGTATACTTGGAAAAGATATTACACGAAAAATTTGAAGCATGTCCTATGAAATGAATAAAAGGGCTTTGCAAGCTATCCTGCGGCACTCCTTTTTTGATGTTGGAATGATAATCTTTTCTATTTACCGTTATGGCAATCTTTGAGGTTCTGTTGTCGAGAATAGACTATAGCCAGTGAACATCCACGCACACCATAACTATGTAACTTTTGAAGTTGATAAACGAACTTAATACTTAATATTTAGTTTTTCTCCAGTTTGATAATTTTATGTAAAAAACGTATATTTTCGATTGTAATGATTAGTCCGGTTTCCCTGTCGGAAAATGGGTTTTTTGTTTTTAATTCTTTTCTTGTGAAAAATTTTGAAATTTTGAAAACGATTGAGTTGCCTTCTATAACTTATGTGTTTTATTTACTATTATTACTCGATAAACTTTTTCACTGTATATAGTGATGGAAAAAAAATTCCGGACACGCACTGGTATCAGAATTTCATGTATACAGTGATGGAAAATTCCGGACACTCACTGGTTCATAAAGCGTAAGAAGTCATTATTTGCTCCTTTGTTAAAATTTGAATACAATTTTTTTGCTGGAAGGGCCAATAAATTGTTAGTAATTAATTGATGTTTAACGAAAAACTCTTAACGAGAAACTGGAAAAACCCAAAACATGCCCACAGAGTTGGATATCTTTAATATGCCTTAATGGTATTCGCATATTGTGTTCCATAAAATGTATAACTATGCATGGATTACCCATAAATTGAATTACTGCTTTTTGTGGATTGCTTACATGCTATTATAATTAAACAGAGATGCTATCAAAAAGCAAAAGTTGATAAAATAAATATAAATAGGATAACGTTCATTCACATCCACACGTCTATCGAATTCACCAGTTTTTCTTTCATATATTTATAGAGGGACACCATTCAAGCTGATTTTTTGAGACTATTTATAGTTCGATTGGAAAGAATTGGTATAACAATTATTTTAAATGATTGTGCCCTTGCTTGAAAACAGTGTTGTTTTTATCTCACCTGCATTATATTTTAAATGTTTATTTCATCTTAAGTAGATTGCGATCCCTGATTTACAGAATACATCTGTCTGTCTACGTGAAGTCTACCTCGTCGTACGACGTGAATAATTCACACTGTGCCGGGTATGCACAACTTACTCGTATGCCAACTACTTTTGCAACCAAGTATGGCCGTGTCACATTAATGAAAGTGGGAGGAAATAGGAATACCAAGGTTCGCGGAAAGACTTTTATTCGGTATGGATCACGTACGTACGTCGCGAAGCGAAAAGGTGCTCGCGAGAAAGAGACGTGGATCTCTCCTTGCAGACTTGCCTTAACCCCGCGGCAAATTTACACTGCATACGACAAAACGAGGCGGCCTTGACATGACGACACCATCGTTAAAAAAATTCTTATATTGTCAACATTTTTCTTGTTGGTAGGTGAATCTTGTCCTTGAAGAAAATAATTAGTTAATAGGAATTGAGCTTTTGGGTTGGTATTGAGGGATTTATATCTAGAAATGAACGTTTTATCCCCTTTTACAAGGGATTGTCTGAGTGATCCGATATTGGAAAAAATTAACATAATATACTGATGATTTCAATAGAGGATGAAAGGTTCACCTCTACAAACACTGTAGCGACATATGCCTTGGATTTTTCACAAATTGATATTTTCGTTATAGAATGTTTATAAAATTTAAAATTTTTACTATGTTAAAGAATGTTTATAAATTTTTAAATTTTTTCTATGTCAAACAAAAACATAAAATTTGAAATTGTATAATTGTTACGTTGTTGTATAAGATCTTGATTTGATTTTACTTTTTCCACTTAATTAATCGATGACGTACATATGGCTTTACTTTACATACATCGACATGCACCTTGCGTCGTCGAATTAACATTTAATCAATTTCTATTTTTAAACCGTGTTCAAGAATCGATAGTCGATTGAACGGGCGACGTCGCGTCGTCGCCGCCGCCGAACGCGTGGCTTACAAAAGTCGAACACAGAACGTTCGCGTACCTATTTCCGGAACGGAAAAGGCGGATGTTGTGCATCCGACACGGCTGAACTAATAACTGACCTCCACCAGATGTATTTTTAGTTCTGCCCTATTATTATTGAGGAATATTGAAACTGTTACGTAATGGATAAATTGGCTATGGTGAATCCCCCCCGATGTGTCGCCAAACAGACAATTTAAAAGCTATTTGTCATACAGTGAAATATCAAGGAAAATATATATTAATGTTTCCGTCATTATTTGAGACGTGCTTTTAAAATGTATTCTGATGCAAATTTGTGTTTAGTTTTGACTGATAATTGTTATTTTGATGGTGGGTTTATACATATGGATTGGGAGTATATAAAATTCTGAGACATGTGAAGTCTAAAGAGACAGGCTGAGCTGCTCGCATTCTAGTAAACAGAGTAAATGGGTGAGGATTGGGGAAATGTTTGAAAGGGAAAAATGAGTGAAGAATGGAATATTTTGAAGTATGAAATGTGATGTCCATATTTTTAAATATTTGTGGCGGCCATGCAGAGACTTGATAGGAAGAAAATTGGTTTTGGTTGATTATTGCTAGTAATCATAGCTCGGCAAATAAATGGGTTCTTCGGGAAAAATTTATTTGTGAAGAAGAAGAAGACACTTTTGTGTGTCACTTGTAAATTGCTAAAGCGAATACTTGAATAAGGATTAAAAATATTCAAGTCAATATTATATTAATCAAAAACCTTAAATTACCCTAAGGTGTCAAGGTACTAATTACAAGATTACAATACATATTTGGTCACAATAATATTATGAATAAATAAATGTTGCCCATTCTTTTTTATTTTTCGCCATCTTCATCCCCTCATTCCAAGATATTCCTCGTTCCATCAACGATTCAGC
>JAFFZR010000336.1:0-18602 GCA_018397195.1 Lethrus apterus
TTCTATTACTCCTCTGTGAAATAAACAATTTTGTGCAAAACTTGGATAACTATAGGCACATAAAAATCGTCGCTTCTTCTGGTATCATAATTATGTACATTCCTAACGTAGCACATATCATCATTTATATGATCATGATCATGATTCCATTTTTAATTTTGTAAATCACTATCATAGTGTTAAGAAATGTAGCCTATAAATATAACCATTAATTAATATGTCATGATTATATGTGTCTCCAACATTGTACTTACTCTTAAGAATTATATATTTGGTTTTATTTACATTCAGGGCGATACTATTGTCATTAATCCATTTATATAATTTATTTAAGTCATGACTTAATTTTTGTATTATTTCATCTATATTGTCACTATCCATGTACAAAATAGTGTCGTCCGCAAATAATTGCATTTCACAGTAGTCAACTGCCTTGACAATATCATTTATATACAGTACAAAAAAGTCTGGGCCTAATACCATACCTAGCGGAACCCCATGCAGATTGATCATCTTAGAAGACATAGAACTATTATATCTTGTTTGTTGCATTAGATCGTTTAAGTAATCACGGAACCATTTTAGTACCTTTCCTTTAAAACCGTATATTTGTAGTTTCATTAACAATAGATTACGATTTTTAGTCTCCAAGGCTCTTTTGAAGTCGAGGAATACAACCCCAACCACCTTCTTATTACTTATAGTAGTTCTCCACTTAGATATTACATTTTGTTAAGTACTTTCACACGAATGTTTAGTTCTGAAACCAGATTGATTTGGTATCAATATTTTATTTTCTTCCGTAAATATCCTCATTTGGCAGTTCACAATTTTTTTAAATACTTTTTCGTATATTGGGACCATATTAATGGGGTGGAATTCTTCACATTTACTTGTATTACTAACTTTTTCATTAGGTATTATTGTTGTAATTTTCCAATTGGCAGGGAAACTTTCTTCATCAATACTGCTATTTAATACTTGAAGTAGTTTATCACCTATTATCTCAAATGCACCGCATTCACACACCTTTTTTTATTTTTTAACCTTTTATTATTTTCCTTAACTCTCCATTTTCTACTTTTTTTAAATGTACTAAATTTATTAGCAGGTGTATGAATGTTGAGTATTATACATCTGGCCTCTTCCTGTCCGACCACTTTGACTATATCATTGATGCTCTCCAAAAAATAGTTATTAAATTTTACAGCTATCTGTAAGTCTTCTTGTACTATTTTCCGTTAAAATCAATTCCCTCTTCATTCGCCGATTTCGGCTTATTAACTACCAATTTTAAACATTTCCACATTTCTGATGAGTCGTCGTTTACTTGATCAATTTTCGCTCAAAATATCTTTTCCTTGTTTCCCGCACCAATTTCACAACTATGTTTCTTTGTTCTTTATAACGTATTCAATTGTTTTCCTCTTGAGTTATGATTGCTCTCCTGTACAACATATCTCGTTTTTCAATTTCCATTTTGATTTCTGGTCTCCACCATTTTTTATTTCCCCATTTGGTTGTTACATATTTCATTTGTAAATGAGCATGTTTATCTACCGTTTCAGAAATTCTTTGTACAAAATAATCAGCTTGTTCATTAGTATTTTTCAAACTTGTTGGCCAATTGTCTTTCATTAGATCTATCTGGAATTGCTTTCCATTAAAATTATTAAAGTCTCTAAAAGTTTGTCTTTTTTTTACTTTTATTCCTATATATGGTATTTGTACTGTTATTATAGAGTGATCTGTTATTCTAGGAGTTTGATGAACTTCGTATGTTACATATTTTTGGTTTGTTATAAGAAGATCAATAATTGTTGCACTTTCAGGAGTTATTCGTGTGAAATCCTGTATCACCTAGTTTAGCCCATTTCTCTGTATAATAGCATTTAGTCTTTTAGCCATCATTATCAGTATACCTTGTTTTACGATACTATCACGTATTATTTCTTCCAATTTTTCTAGAAATTCATTGTCACTAGAATTTGAGGAATGGTATAAATTTAATAGATTGTAGTTATCGCCACTTATCGTAATACTAATACTAATACTAATACTAACCATATATTGTTTTCTAAAATTATGTTTGTTATATGTTTAAAACGTTTCTCTTGTTTTATATATATAGAGCCCCTCCCCTTCTGTGTCTACTTGCTGGTAAAATTCGTTATGGGGAAGAGATTCAACATGTCCACAAATCCAAAAATTCGTTTTGACACGTGTTACGTGACCACTGGTAGGTATGGCGGCTAATTTAGAAAATATGCTATTAATCTACAAAAAGTAAGGTTAGATGACATGATATCCCAAAAAGTTTGAAAAAGTTGCTAAAAATTCAATTCTGAGGGTATGTGCAAATTTTTGTAAACATATTTTTAAAGAAATTAAAAACCACAAATGTCAATTTTTTTTTTTTTTTAATTAAATTACATTTTTCCTTTTTTGGGCTTTAGCAGCACAATGGAAGCAAACTCTCTAAATTGATAATCAAACATTAAAGGTAAAAACCAGGTTTTCAGTATGATAGTTGCTGTTGCGAGGAACTGTATAAAGTAGTAATAAATAAATTTTACTAAATAAGTAAGGACAGTGAAATAATGAATAAGCAATAGCGAGGACCAAATAAGAATACAGATGCTTGTTGAGTATACAACCAATTTAAAATTTAATTATTACTACTTTATACAGTCCCTTGCAACAGCAATTATCATACTGAAAACTTAGTTTTTACCTTTAACTCTGTTAGTTATGCAAGAATTGACAAAATTGTTTGATTATTAACCAAATTCAGAGAGTTTACTTCTGTTGAGTTGATGTAATTTAAATCTAAAAAAAAATGTGAAAAATGTGGTTTTTTTAATGTCTTTACAAAAATTTGCACATACCTTCAGAATTGAATTCTTTTTGGGATATCATATCATCTAACCTCACTTTGTGCAGATTAGTAGCATATTTTTTCAATTACCCGCCATACTAGTGGTCACGTGACATGCGTCAAAACGAATTTTTGGGTTTGTTGACCTATCCCCCAGAAAGAATTTTTCCATAACAACATTTATGCCGCTCACGGTATAATTTACCTACATAATTTTCTTTTTAATTAATGATTATATTTACCTTGAATTTTTAAAATCTAGACAATATTGCATTTGTATGTATTGTATGTCCATTGTCCATATTATGTAAGGAAAACGTTTTCAAGCTAGATGTTGTAACCGAGCCAACTTATACTCAGAAGTAATTTGATTTTATGCAAGTTGTGTCTCATCTAATAGTTACACGTTTGGGACGAAGCAATTTTATTTTATACTTCACAAAACTGAATTTTCATCCGAAACTGCACACTCTGAATATACTACGAATATAATATGTAAATTTTCTTCGCCAGTCTCGAAAGAAGATCCTATCTAACTAACAGCGAATTTCAGCTTGACTTCGGCGTCGCATTTTATAAGGGTATGTTATTTCCTTTTAAGTAATTAAAACCAAGTATTATAAATAATTATTCAAATTACTTATTAAACACCTACTCCAATAGAATTTAATAAGAATATTTGAAATCTCTGAGACTTATTTATTATATTGGTGGCACTTTGCCTTTATGTTAAACGGAATATTAAATTATTGATTGTAACTTTATTCTTTGTATATACCTGTTAAAAACGATTACTTTACATCGTGTCATTTCAAAATCAATTACTGCTGGAGACTAATCGAAATGGCTTCAAGAGCAGTCAAAGGCACAGATGAAAAGAGTGGCATCGAGGTTGACATTTAGAGTTTTCAGACAATGAATTTTTGCCTGACACCGACCAGTGTCCTGACATAAAGAGGTTTAGGCGCGAGAAGAATGGATCGACAAGTAATTCGAAAGATGTTATAATTGATTATCATTTGAAAAAAAAAAAACAATAACTTTATGGAACAACAAATTGTCACCTATCACCTTATTTTTATATTGCAATTTTCGGAATAGAAAACAAATTATAAATAAAAACTAATAATAATAGTTCTACAATTTTTTCAATGTTCAACTAAAATTATTAATATTAAAAACGCTTCAAAATAATAATTTGTTAAATAAATTTTTTTTTCATTTACTCGAATTTGTTAAACTAATTATTCAAATAGGGAATATGATTTCGTTATGGAAGAGCAATAGATTACAAGCAACAATGAGTTTGTTGATTAGTGTATTATTGGAATACGAATAGATTTTCCAATGTGAACTCCAATGTGTTATCTTCACGCTCTATATTTAGTATGAAAGTTCAATGTACCTTAATTTTTTGTATCCAGAAATATTTTAATTTACATAAATTAATTCTCAAAACAAATAATTTATTTAAAACTACAAGATGCAAAACTACTTCTGGCGACAGTTGAAGCAAATGATTTTTAAAAACATGCCAGCAATCTTTAATGCTATCAGTATACGATTTTCAGATAACATACGCTACGAAATAATGTTGATGGCGAAGAGCGTGAAGAAATGAAGAAAGTTTTGACAAGGGTGGAGAAGTACTTAAACAGGAGGAGTCTAGTAGTAAATACAAATAAGACGAAGCTAATGATATGCAGAAAAGAAGGCGGAAGAAAAAGAGAAGTCAAGATAGAATAGAAAGGAGAGATTATCTGAAGCAGGGCCGTACCTAGCTTCTTTAGGGCCCTGAACAAGACCTAATCGCTGGACCCCCTACAATTTTATCAATAAATAAAGCTACTTATTTCCCCAAAATAATAGTTTTAACCAGTAATAGGTACAACCAGAAAACTAATTTTGGAGTAAGCTAAAAAATTTGTAGCTAGGTATGTTTCCACCGATTTGTACGAACAGTTTTCAAATTTACGTGTATTTTTTTTGTTTTTTTTTTGAGGCGGGGTAGGGCGTGGGGCAGGCCCCCACCCCTGCCCCATACCAATGGGGCAGGGGTGGGGGCCTGCCCCATTGGTATGGGCCACTGGTTTATACAGATTAACTCTTTATTTGAAAAGGAATAAGATATAATTATGATTAATATAACACGCGTACAAAAAAATAGTCTTTAAATTTATTATTGTAAATGTTTTTAATTGTTCTAATAATTTTTAATATTTCATTGTTATTAAACTTAAAATTTATGTAACTGTACTCTTCTTGCCTTCATTTCGGTGAATTCAGCAATCAATTCATCAAAGTTAACACTTTGAGCAATATTATACTCAACTGATATTACTGAAAGATTGGATAGTTTCTCTTAAGCTAGGGTTGATCTTAGGTGATTTTAATTAACTTTAATTTGCTGAAAGTCCTTTCACACGAAGCAGTCGAAATGGGAAGAGTCAGAAATATTCGTAGGGCAAATACGATATTTTGATATGACTCAACTAATTCAAAGTCATAAATGGTCTGTAATATATCTAGAAGAGTTGCAGATTTCACGTTTTCAATCAGCCCTTGAACTTGAAATTTAAAACTTTCAATTTCACAACTGAGTTCGTCACAATTCAAATCTTTCTCAAATTGTCTAGACAGATCTGCTACCGCCTTTTGCAAATCTGCAACGCTCATTGTATCTAGAGATGAGACACAAGATGAAGCATGTGGAATGGCTGACGCCGAACAAGCTCCAAGCTCAATCATAAGTACGAATGTGCCAGAGACTTATCGGATATCAATTAGCCAAGCTGCACATATTATAAAGGATTGTTCAATTTCCGCGGGTAGATGTTGGCGGCCAGTGGCGGCCATGTTGCTTTGGTGGCATCTATCTAATCTCTTGTTTATTATTAAGTCAGTGATGTCAAATCACCATTGCAAGTTACACGATTAAGCAGCACGTGCAAATGATAAAACTTTATTATCAAAATGAGTGTTCGTTAGTGCAAACGTTGCGCGCGTTGCGTCCATTTTATGGCAGACGTCGTGGCCTTTCACAGTCGACTCTCCAACGTTTGGTGGCCAAATTCGAGAAGAAACAATCAGCCAATATCCGTACGTCGAAAGAACGTCAGATCGGCCGAGAACATCGCCGCTGTCCGTGAAAGTGTGCAGGAGAACCTGAGGCAGTCAATTCCTCGCCGTGCACAAGAACTCGGCCTTTCGCAGACTTCAACTTGGCGAATTTTGCGTCGGGAATTGAGCCTAAACACGTACAAGATCCAACTGACCCAAAAGCTCCAAGTTAATGACCATAGACAACGCCGTTTGTTCGCTGAATGAGCTTCGGAGCGTATCTCTCGCAGAGGTGACGTGAATTGGCCACCAAGATCGTGCGATTTGACCCCGCTAGACTTTTTCTTGTGGGGTTTCCTGAAGTCGCAGGTCTATGCCAATAAGCCGCAATCGACCGATGCCCTTAAAGTCAACATAACCGAGGCCATCGCTCAAATTCAGCCGGATCTATGCGGCAGAGTCATTGAAAATTGGACCACTCGAATCCGTACTAGCGTGAGAAGTCGCGGCATTTGAACGATGTTATAATCCGTTCATAATGGCATACATGGACCTTTCAAAGTAAGAAAATATTTTGTTAATACCTCATACACAGCTTGTTTTATTCCATTTCGACATCTACCCGTTCTTATTGAAAAACCCTTTACTAAGGAAATCTGTTTTGAACGATATTATAATAGTAACAATAGTAACACAATTAGAAAATACTTATACCTTATAATGTCAGGGCCGACCCTTGCGTTTTTGCCGCCAGAGGCAAACTCAAAAAATGCCGCCCCTAGCTTCAAAAAATTTTTAAAATTAAAAAAAAAACAAAATTATAAAAGTACCATGTTAACCAGAAATACTACATATAATTGAATTAAGACAATAATACTAATTCAGATTTACGGAAAATTATTTTATTGAAAAACAACATTTTTACAAACTAAAACTACTACCTACTATTTTCGGATATAATATAAATATACTTTTAATAGTAGTTTACGCAACAAGTGCGTGAAGTGGTTCATTATTAAACGAGTATGCGAGTTTTTTAATGACACTTCACGTACGTGTTGCGTACACTATTTTATCTACAACCGTAAATATCAAGAAGAAAATTATCGAAATTCGTTAAATATAAATGGCGCCTGCAATGTCATGTTGTCTGTCCCTAAATGTTTCATAGCAACGGTGTCAACAAGTGCGGACATTTAGCCGTGGTTACCGTGGACACTGCGTCAAATAATTTACTTTATCGCACTTGTGTTATAATGAATCTATTATATCACTTGTGTTATAATGAATTACTTTACGCACTGTTTGGAGTGCGAAAAAGCATACTTTATGTACCGGTTGTAGATAAAACAATAAACACAACAAGTTAAATAATATACAAAGTCTAAACCAAAATTAAAACGATCTCTTTCGAAGTATATTTTCTGCAAAATCGCGAATAACTTCTTTCAGATCTAATTTATTACCCAATTCATGTTCAATGGCCAACATTGCTATCCCATTAAGACGATTTTGAGTAGACATGGTTCTTAAACAATAATTTATTTATTTATTATTATTTATTTATTAATATTTTATTATTTCTAATTTAGAAAGGTTCTTTCGCCGGTAGCAACAGTTATGGGCATCGTTAGCAAAATTCTTAAAGCAATGCTCAAATTTGGCCCAATTTTAAGAGAAGTAATGAATTTAAGAACGTCAAGTGGACCTTCTTTCTTTGTTGGAAGTGAAGAAACAAGAAAGCCTGTTTCGTCAGCTAGTTCTAAAGCGTTAAGATCGGAGGACTCACCATCTGTCAAGACGTTCTCGAGATCTTAACAGTGTGCAGTAATTCATTTCGACACAAGATTTGATCAAGCTTGTTCTTGTTAAATCCGAGGTGCGTGCATCTCAAAATATAGGAATGCCCAAAAGCCTGTCTATTCTTGTTGTATTTGATTTTACTACACATTTACTTTCTAGATTCAAGTAATCGAAATATATTTTTGTGGGTTGTATTTATTTTTTTTTTGCTCTAGTTCAGGCGGTTTTGTCGTTCCTAAATTTTGCCGCCGTAGGCGGTCGCCTACCTTCCCTACCGCCTAGGACCGCCCTGATAATGTACAATAGTTAAAAGATTTTAAAGCTTTTAATTTTTCTGACTGATGGTTAGCTACTATGTTGTTAGGACAACAGTAAGGAGGGGGGAGATGGACCACTATTATCGGACAGGTTCCCAAAAAGTTGTTGAAAGGCGAACAGTTTTTTTTTAATATAACCCGTCTGGCCCCTGGGTACGTGCCCCTGTTGCCTGTGCCTAGTTACGGTCCTGATCTGATGGACTGTGTAAGGAGCAATCTGATGTATGCACGGACATATAAGGAGTAAAGGAAAAAATTGGGATAGAGAGAGGATGGCAGAGAGGGATAAAGAAGGTACTAAGGCTAAAAATATCCACTGGTAGTACTGTAAGAATCGGGGCTGGATAAACTTGCAATAAAGGCAGGAAAAGGGTGATCAGGTACGAAATGGAAATAAAAACAGCTAGGAAGGAAGACTAGAATGGAAAATGAGGACAGGAGTGTAGAATGGGAAGCAGCGATGAGATGGAAAGAGTGGAGGCTCAGGGAGACTTAAAAAGATAGGAAAGTCTAAATATAACAAAAGGAGGATATACGGGGGAATAGGAAGGAATTATAGCAAGCTTCAGGTATGGTTGTGAAGAGAAAGCGAACAAATATTGGCAGGGGAGGATTATAGGAAGTGCAGATTGTGCGGTAGGGGGAAGATAAATGGAAATACTGGGTGGAATAGTGCGACGTATTAGGATGGGAGGTGGCATGGAAGATGAAAGTAGGACCGCAAGTTGGAACATAAGGGAGGGGGAGGAGGCGTAAGGGTGCTACGGAGAATAGAAGAAACGTTCAGAAGAAGTGCGAAGTTAAATTAAATTAAATTGTATATAATTTTGTAAATGAAAGTTATGTCAAATGAAGGTTTTTTATGTGGTCTTCAATTTACTATGGTTAACAAACAGCATCTCTTACACATTTTTGAAATTATTTATCGTATCTTACGATACTCCGTATTTCTTTTCATCTCAATGGTAAGACCATTTAATTTTCAATAAAAATATGTCAATATTTCGGTTTGTAATACGTGTCGGTTCCTAAAAAATGTACTAACTTTTTTAGTAATTTTCCCAAATAACTTAAAACTAGTATCCTTGGGTCAGGCTGTATGTATAAGAAATTTGTTTACCGTTGCCTTTGTTTGGCAAGACTGAGCAAATTTTTCATAGTAATTTATTCAAACTTAACTGTTGAGTATTTTTATTCTGTTGTATTGTCCATCAGCGAAATCTATATTATTATTAAAATTCAGTTTATTGTTGAAAGAAGCGAATTGTGAATTAAGTGGTAAATATACGACCTTTAAAAATTCATTTCTATTAGCAAAACATCTTGACTAACGCTTTCCTTTATTATGTGACCCCGTGACATATAGGGAACGAGCCGATTCCAACCCCGTGGGAGGGTCGCAACAGGAAATAGTTGCGCAACCTTTTAATCCATTTAAGGTAGCTGTCAAGGGAGTTAACTTTACACGAAATATTCCAGATTATCGAGAACGTTGATAAAAGTTTTATAAATTACTTTTAAGTTAACGCCTTAGAGAACGCATATTAAGTAAAGAAACTCAATCAGTCGTGAAATGTATAAGATATATGAATGTGCATTCGACCCTTAACAAAAGTAGATGAATTGGCAAAAGAAAGAATGAAATAATGAAAGGCAATGCCTTACATCATCTGAAATATACAACGACATTACACATCCCCCGTTGTGGTTATAATGAAGACTGATGATAATAAGACGTGATGACATCACTCAGTCTGTGGATTAAATTGCGACGTTATGCTTAAAATAGGTTATTTGTCTTCATGACTACGGAGTAAAGGATAAATCGGTTTTTCTTTAGTCTTTTATTTGATAAATAGTTGAATATACACTAACAATTTAGCGTACTGTTCCATAAAAGAAAAAAGTGTTATCAATAAACAATTAAACATATTCTACAAAATAACCAGATATTAAAATTAATATTTTAGTTAGAAGTCCAACAATATTTTTTAGAAAAATCTGATAGTCGATACCAGTTTTTTTGGCTTGATTTGACTTAGGTTTGCCTAACAAAGTCACCGTTATTAACGGCTGGATAATACGTATATTTTGGGCACGAATATATTCTAAAATATAAAATTACGTAACTTTCAAACAAATTTGGACAAATACTGATGCTTTAACAGGCGTGTTTTTTAAACGTATACAGGACCAGTTTTGTTTCTCTTGATCTTAATTTAAAACTTTAGTTAAACAATTATTTAAACATATCTATTATCATTTTGAGTAGCGTTTTAATGTAACAGTGTTCGGTTTATCGGTTTATAGCTGTAGCGTAATGGTAATGACAAACAGATATGCACTACAGTATATACATAAGGGCTCGGCTAGATAAAAATCAAATTAATATTGCTCATGCCGGTTCGTGACAGACGTAAATTATTTTCGGGCATTTTTCAACCAGACCCACATTTGTATTCCGTCCGAGTGCAGACGTACACAATTTATATTATCAATAAATAACGGCACTGCAAAAACAGAAATTGATTCTCGAAAGGCGGCCAGTTCGGTGGCGATACTTTACAATTTTATTATATAAGCGGGGGTGTTCCTCGTATTGACGGGCCCGCCAGCAGTGAGAACGTCAGGCGACAGTTTGAGGAAGGGTCGTGCCTGAGGCGCGTACTACGACGTGATAAGAATTCAGTAACCATGTAATAAGATTACTTTTTCCAACTAAATTTAAAAAAAAAAAAATGAACAAATGCCTATTTAATCTTTCATCAAATTTATATGTGTAATACTTGTGCATTAAAAATATAAGGCATCTTGTTTCTGTCATAATTTTCTTAAATAAATACGGTGCGTTTTATTTTATTCCCGGGGTAACGATTTTAAAATAAATTAAAATTTGCGAGCATTCAATTCTATCGTTAATATTTTAAAATATATTTTTTATGTTAAAATATAATAAATAACGCGTGTGGTTAAAAGAGTTACAGCGATTTATGTAATCAAAGCAGTGCAATCGGCGTTGTCGAGGAATTTCGAAGATCAAGGGATGTCTCATCGCTTCTAAACCTCTCATATTTCAACGTAATTTAACAAGTACTCGGGTCTTGCATACAATTTAACGACCCCTTTGCCATTCATTATAGTTTTATCTACGTATTTATGACCAACCTTACCTACTGAATATTTTATCATATTTGAATTTCAGCACGTGAATAGTGAAATTCTAATGGAAACGCAAAATATTTACGAAGCTGTCGCCTGTCCTCGAGAGACAGTAAACTTTATATTTTGTACTTGTCACACGTGATCCAATAACATACATAAATGGCGACTGAAAAGTAACAAAAGCAGGAAACAGCTGAGAAAATTACGCCAAAAATACAAATTGAAATAGAACATGATCGTTAAGTTAAATTACAGCATATCAATATATAAAAAATTAAATACTTTTTGTATTTATTAATTGATGGCATTAGCAGTAAACATACATTTTTTTTATCTGATATTTCTTGAAAGAAATACTTTATATAACCGAAAACGTGTATAAGTAATGACTATTAATTTATGACTATATCTGAACATTATACAACAGCTAACTTTTTTATTTAAAGAGATACAAACTTAGTTAAATGGACAAAGTTTAAGTACCTTGCAATGCGCATTTCAAGCAATAAATTATAAAACCAAAGAACATCGCGTTGCTAAGATACAAGCGTAAAGATTATTTTTTTGAATTGAACATCCTGTATATTTTTATATTTTTAAGTTGCTCTAGTTGCCTGCTATAATTAATTATAAAACAATTTTTCTCTAGGATCGCTAGTTAAGGAGTTAAAGTAATAAATAAATAAAAATATAAATATATATATAATAAATAAATAATATATAAATAAAAACCAAAGAACTGTTGTTATCGATCCTCCCCTTGCAACCAGTTTAAGTTTTACAAATGTTTTTCATCCTTCGGACTGCATCAATATGTCTTATGCATCTCACATCAATAATAATAAAAGAAATTATTATAAATTATTTATTTACCACTATTATAATTATAATGAAATATGCAAAATAATTTTCTCCAAAACTCTTTTAATAGCGCCTTTAGAGAAAAATTGTCTTATTATTAATTATAGCAGGCAACCAGAGCTACTTAAAAGTATAAAAATATACAGAGTGTTCAATTCAAAAAATTACTCTTTATGCTTGTATCATAGCAACGCGATGTTCTTTTGTTTTATAATACTTAAAGTTTGTCCATTTAACTAATTTTGTATCTCTTTAAATAAAAAAGTTAGCTATTATAGAATGTTCCAGTGAACAGACTGTATACATATTTGAAAATTACTTCTATATGCATCATTATTTATACATATAACCATACAACAGAAATCAAAATAAATAGCACTATCTTTTTAAAAATGAGATTTTCTACCGAAAAATCTACAATAAAGAAAATGTTGAAAAAAATCACTGATTGTGTAGATAAAAGCCAAAAGAAATCATATTTTAAGCATTGTAATAGTTGCTAATTTGAATTGATTTTCAGCCATTAGAAAAAAAAAAAAAAATAGATTGTAAAATTTATAACGGAAGAATATTTTCGTTATATAAATTAAAAATCAGATTTTTTGCGATTATAGATATAACAAATTCACACTTTAGTGGCCACATAAGATCTATAGAACGCATGGTACGTGCACAATTTTGAGCAGTCTCGATACATTTGACGAAATGAACGGTGTGAATATACCAACAGAAGTGTCGTGATGAAAGTGTCTGTGTATACCTATCCTATTTCTTGACTTGCACTGACCACGTGCAAAGCTACAAAACTTGAAAAAATATGCGGCCAAGCTAGATTAGCATTTAACCTTACTATGTGACTGTGATTAGATTCAAGAGACCTGTAAAGAGTACGACGACTAATACAGAGAGATCCAAAAAGATTGAAGGTGACGTAACTATAACATTTCTTAAGTTATCCCATTTGATCAAACTGACGTGTACGTTGGAAATGTAGCTTTAAACATGTATTTCACTTTTTGTTACTTTTTTTAATAATAAACAAGCTTACTTATTAAAGTAAAACGACAGTAAAATGTAAAAAACCATAAGCAGTAAAAATTCTTTATGGTGCCCTTTTGTGAAGTTAGAAGTGGGTATAGGCATGTTCAATCATTTTGGACCTCTTAGATATGGGTTTGGGGTAATTCGATCTTAAATTGATTGCTTTTAAATTAGTTATAAATACTATTTGATTTTAAGTTTTTAAGTAAAACTTCAATTTTAACGTTGTTATACATTCCTTAACGTACTTTCCTACTCTTACATGTTGTACGCACAAGTCATTATTAACAACCGCGTAGCTGAGTAACCTAGACATTTCGCATAGTTAATAATAATATATTTTTTTTTGTTATTAAGCGAGGTTGAAAATTAAAAGGCAGTTTAGTCTGCTCTTTATTTAAGTTCTTCTTAATGTTAAACGTTTCGCCAAAATATTTTGGCATCTTCAGTAATAATTTGGCATATGGTTTAAATTAGGTGCGTAAGGTGTGTTTATGCGGCCATGGCTACGCGCTATACACCTTACGCACCTAATTAAAAACATATATAAAATTATTACTGAAGATGCCACCAAAATATTTATAAAATTAGGCAGACGAAACTGCCTTTTAATTTTCACACCTCGCTTAATAACCCAAAAAAAGAAACGAATTTTATCGGCGGAAACAAAGAAAACACCATAATTAATAATAATAATATTGTCATGGATAGTCTACTAGCTCTTGCCAGAACAGAGGTTTCATAAGAAATAAAGTTCAACCTTCTACAATTACCGACGTGTCCATCAACTGAACAGGGCCACCTATTATTTATAAATAAGATAGAAGGTCAACTTATCAACAAAGGCATCGCTCGTAAAATGTGACCTATACACAGTCACAAATATAACATTTATAATAAATTCAGTAAAGCTCGTGTAAATTTATTTCGGAACGTTTATTTTTTGTCAAAATATCAATAAACTGTAGTATAATAAAATTGTTAAAAAGAAATATCTCCATAGGCATACAATATAAATTAATTACATGACTGTAAGGCATAAATATACTTACTCTAATCAGGAATTTAAATCAAAAGTAACTCACCTGAAACAAAATAAACAATTATTAAAAAATGCACATTAAATTATAGCACACAATTATCATTAATTTATTACCACAAAACTGAAAAAATTAACACATCAAGCAATGAAAAACTGTAATAAATACGACTACAAAAACACTTTCCTAATTTTATTCATGACATGCATTAAAAATCTTCAGTGAAAAAGAGTCAATACACTTAATACATATAAGTATTAATGCGACGATGTCCTCTAACTATAGGCCCAGTTAAGCACAAAACGTCGTCTACGTCTTTATGTCATTTTATTTTTCATTTTATTGTAATACAGTGAGATTGAAAAAAAGATTAGTCAAAGTAAGCCATGAACAAAAACCGTCATGTCTTTACTTAAACCACTATTTATTTCTTAATGTCAAATTGACGTTTGTCAAAAATGTTGTCCAAACAAATCAAAGCTTTTCTTTTAGAATTCTATTTTTGAAATAGAAATGAAACAGGAAACGGTAAATGTTAATATTCTTACATTGACTGTTATGAAGAATTTCAGGAGCATTTGAACATTTGTGACAAACATAGATAATATAACCTACTGGATAGAATGGACTCTTTCTAACAAATGCTATAAACCTTAATGGCTCCATCTGCATGCTTTGGAGAATATTAAAATATCAAAGCTTGCTTCGATTCAGTTTATATACATTTCAAATTTATGTATTTTAAATCATCCATATCAATAATATTTAATATTAATGGTGTTAAGTAATCTAATTTGTCAAAAATCAAATAACACTTATACACGTGAAAAGTTTATTGTGAACATAATACATCTATAAAAAAATTAATTGTTCACAATTTTCGTCTGCTCCATATGTTTCCGTTTGTCCTCTTCGTTTCCTCTTTGTAGATATATTCCACGCAAATTTCTTTTTCTGTTTATTTCTTCCATACATATTTCGTCCATTCAAACCTCCTTTTTCAGTATTTTCCTTATGGTTAGGTTTTTTCGTATATTCCTTGTAAATTCGTAGTTCCTTTATTTATTACTTCATTATTTTTCTTGCTTTTTTATCATAATTATCATATGCATCTTCCTTGTCCTTTGCTGGGATCGTCGTCTGGTTGTTCCTGTGTTTATTTGCCAGTTTTTTGTCTCTTGTAATTGCTCAAAGCCATCGTTCCATTTCCGGCATACTCCATTTATTATCAGCTTTTTATATCCTATTTTTGTCTTGTTTACTTTTCCTCTTTCCTCTCTTGTTTTTTTTGGATTCTTTATTCTTTTTATTCTTTTGTTGCAGACTCCTTCATTTACTTTTGACCTTTAAAATGTCGATTTTGTCAGTAAGACTTTATATTTCTATCAAACACAAATTCTCTCCTATTTTTTTGAGCACTTTTCATTTTAACATCCACTTGCAATCCTTTCGATAACCATTTTTCCAACGTCCCTTTCAGTACTTCATCTCTCAAATTAGTGAGTTTAATTGCGGAGCGAAATTAACCTTCCGCTGTGCCAAGGTGTTATAAACAAAGAAAATTTACTTTCTAATCCGTTTTAAATAAACTTTTTTAGCTTGTTTAAATATCGGAAGTGCTGTTTCTGCTATTTCTCTTCTCTCCTTTCCTTCAAGAACTCTATTAATTTGTTGTCTTTTTAGTTCTACAAAAATTGTTCACAATTTTTCTCTGCTCCATATATTTCCGTTTGTCCTGTTCGTTTCTTGTTTGTAGACAAATAACTTAACACAAAAAGGAACGATATTAAGAATAGACATGAAAACTTATTTAAATATGTCATAAATTTCAATTTTTTTTTTATTGTATCCATGACAATGATATTATAATCAGTATAATTCTTTAATTCGTCATATATAGTTTTCTCAGAAGTCTACGTAAACATAAAAAAAGATGATACATGGTGTATCAGCGCCTCTACCATTTTGGAGACTAACAGTGGTTTGGAACATGGATAAGGTTTCAGTTGGCCAATCCAAGTGGACTTTCTATCTTGTTATATTTTCTATGGTGACGAACGTCAATTTCACATTAAGAAATAAATAGTGGTTTAAGTAAAGACATGCCGATTTTTGTTCATGGCTTACTTTGACTAATTTTTTTTTTTCGATCTTACTGTATTTATAATCCTAAATCTACTCTTATATACAAAACATGAGATTTATTGTTGGTAATCACCATTTGTCAAGTTTTATGTAGTATTGCTATTATTCTTTCATACGTGTCATTACATTCTACGAAAACAGACAAAAATTACGAACAACAGCCATATGCTAAGCATACATTGCTGCAAGTCTGTCTTAAAGGGGTGAAGATAAACACAGCCTATATGCCTCAGAAAGCATATGCGCTAGACTTAGCTTTTCTTATCTTAAACAGTAGTCGACATCTAGGGCTTTATATTATTTATTATAAGGTTCCTATTTGTTTTACTATGACAACCATTTCAGAGTAACAGCGTTTAGCAGGCGTTGAACAAGAGTACAAACCCAGTTTAAATATGGCTCCAGCAAGAGCAGTTTGTTTAATGTTCTTGCTTGAGACTTCGTATTTTACTTTTAAGAAAATATTTCCCGCTCCTAAAATATTGCCCACTTCAGCATACAGCCGATCTCTTAGATTTTTGTTTTTATATGAAGGTAATTTTGTATCTCATAAAGCAGGACTTCTTTGAATTTCTGCTATGAGAATTTCCACAAATTCATCATCCGAAGCCATGTTGAACACTGAAAACGCTACGAAAGAACGCCGAACGCAACGCTATATAAACGCTGTTAGTGTGAATATATACAGGGTTAGTCAAAAGTATGGAATGGGCGGTTTATTTCCGTAAATATGAACTTTATAACGAAATGTCTTTAATAGAAGTTTTTTTACTAATTATTTTCCATTTCTTAGCTCACTCGTTGTTTTTGTATGACAGCGCACTTCCATGGACTTTTTTTTGTTTTTAAATGGCAACCAAATGATTTTTTTTGCTGATTTTTATTCCTCTTTTTTTCTTGAAATGACTTGATATTTATTTCATATGCTTTAATATCAAAATTTTAGAGGAAATGCTCAAAATACTTTATTCACTCAAATAATATTTAACTCAAATTAAATGTTCAAACTGAAGACCCCCTGAAGGTTGAGAATAACTTAATCTATCACAGAAATTACGCAACGAACTTTGCAGTCAGTTTTAGGTGGTATTTCTTCAATTTCATGCCTGATTCTTGCTTCCAGGCCTTGGAAATTTTATGGTTTTTCTTTGTAAATTTTATTTTTTAAATTAACCCAGAGGAAAAAATCTAGGGGACTCAAATCAGGCGACCTAGCAGGCCATTCAATAAATCCCCGACGCGACGTCCTATCCAACGATCTGGAAAGATGTTATTCTTGTTGAAACCAAACATTGCGGTTTGGCATTCCTTGTCGATCTTTATCCGCAAATAAATGTGCAATGTCAGGTACAATGTGATCATGCAATAAGATAGGACGTCGGGGGCGTCTGATAACCAATTTTCATAACTAAGTGGGTGTAAAATTCATTGCGTAATTTTTGTGATAGATTAGGTTATTTCCAAGCTGCAGGGGGTCATTTAATTTGAGTTAAATATTATTTGAGTGAATAAAGTATTTTGAGCATTTTCTCTAAAATTTTGTTATTAAAGCATATGAAACAATATCAAGTCATTTCAAGAAAAGAAAAGGAATAAAAATCAGCAAAAAAACACTTGGTTGCCATTTGAAAACAAAAAAATGTTTCCATGGAAGTTCGTTGACATACAAAAACAACGAGTAGAATAATTACTAAAAAAACTTCTATTAAAGATATTTTGTTATAAAGTTCATATTTACGAAAATAAACCGCCCATTCCATACTTTTGACTAACCCTGTATATTTAAATATATTGGTTTGTTTGATTATCGACGCGACGCTGAACGCTACACGAACGCAACGCTGCGCTCGGCGCTCCCTCTTTGAACCTTGCTTTAGATCTGATGAGCGTCGTGGATCCATTATTCACTACGGATTTAAGACAGGGTCCAGGAAAATCTCAACGTGCACAAATAACAAAAGTGAAAATATTTACAAAAAGTATTTTTTATACATTGATACTAAATCTGTTCAGTCAATAAAAATATTAATCAGTTTCCTGACAAATATTAAAATTGTAAAATAATTTAATTAAAAAGTACAGGATTTAATACAAAATACACAAAGAACGTTTTTTTAAATAAATAAATTCAGTTTATTTATTACTACTATACCTTAATTTTGCATTTTATTTCTGTGCTTTGAACAAATGTTATGGGCAAAGAAAAATTTCTTATTTTCAAAAAACATTTACCAAAATAATATTATCCAGTTTTTGTTTTATAATTCTATCAATGTATGTATGTCCACCTGGGAA
>JAFFZR010000337.1:0-18089 GCA_018397195.1 Lethrus apterus
GTAAAACAAAAAAATATGCGAATTATTCTAATAAATTTGTTATTTCTACAAATAAACCCAAAGTGTTATACATTATTGAAAACAGCAAGTTATGTTCTCTTAGATACAATCAAAGCCACCTACGATTTGTATTTAAAATAAGAAAGTTAGCTATGAAATCTCAAAAATTATAAAAGCTATTTAGATTAGAGTAAGATATTCGGAATGTACGTAAAAAAGTACCTTAATAATGTTAAAATACTATTCTGGTATCTTTTCATGGAACTGAGCTACAAGCGAAAGTTTAAAATGCCATTTTTTTTTTTTGCGTGTAGCGTCCATACCGACCATTATTTTAAATGTTTCTTTTTTTTAGTAAGTAGGCCATGATGTTGCGCACATTTTGTCTCATTTAACCAACTCTCTATCTCTTACCGTTTTCGAGATCCCAATAGTGAGCACACTATCTGGGACAGCCTGTATATAGGGTATTCCATTAAAAAAAATGTTGATTTTTTAAATATCTTGTTCAATTGTTTTTAAAATTTTACCATCGTAATCGGAAGAAAAAACGCTACTACTTTGGTATTAACCAACATCGTATCTTTAGTAGTAACAAAGTTGGCAATAGTGCCGACTTCAATTTGAACAGCCTGTATAAGCACAATTTGTCAAGACAGTTAAAATCTTTGGTTAAAATCATTCTCTTCGTCCACGTCATCTTTGCATCAGACACGACAGTTAAAATGGACAATAAACAAAACGACAGTTGACAAGACTAAACAGGTTTTTAAAAAATGTCAGTTAAGATTTTCTCATAAAATATTTATAAACAAAAACATAATAAAACGACAGTTAATAATAAGTAATATTAAGTGCGAAAATGACAGTTAAAGACACAGTTAAATTGACAGAAAAATTAAAAAACCGAAAACTGTGCTTAACAAAGAGACGACAGATAAAAATAATTTTTACTGAACGATAGTTGATATGACGAGACAAGTTCTTAAAAAATAACAATTATTTGCTATATTTTTTTAAAAAATATGTATACCAAAAATGACTCACGACACAACACGCTCAGAATGGGACGCTTAATATTGAGTGTGGAAACGATAGTTAAAGAAAAATGACACGGTTAATACACAAACATTAAAAGCTCGAAAACCGTGCTTAACGAATAGACGACAAAAAAATGGATAATAGCTGACATAACGAGACATGTTAAAAAATTAAAAAAACCAATTTTTTTTAAATAACATAAACGACAGTTAAAAGGGCAATAGCTGACATACCGAGAAAAGTTCATAAAAAATAAGAATTTAGTTCATTTTTTAAACATACCATAAACGACAGTTAAATTGACACGACACGCCCAAAACATGACAGTTAATTTAAGTACGGAATAGACAGTTAAAGAAAAATTTGACACAAATACACGACAATTAAACATTTTTTAATAAAACGATAGTTCGCATGTCGAGATGAGTTCTTAAAAAATAACAGTTGAACTATGCTCATAAAATTTTTTTTTTAGATTAACACGACACAATTTGCTCAAAATAGGACAGTTAATATTAAGTGCGAAAATCATAGTTAAACAAGATAAGTGGTCAGTTAAATTATCGCAAGCAAGTTGACGGTTAGTTTCTCAATCTTCACTCGACTGCCGGCATTAAATATGTATGTACACCGTTGTGTGCGTATGCATCAATATTTCGGTCTCTGCGTTCGGGGACCCCCCAGATTGAAATATGGTCGTACACAACCGGTGATTATCGCTGTACGGCCTCCACGGATCCTCGTGATCACCTTGTTAGCAAAACCATCACTTGGCCGCCGCCGTCGCGCTATTATACCAATGGGCCGGGGGCCATCCTCCTCCTCCTCTTCCTCCACCTATTCGTCCTCCTCTTTCACCGTCCGTCGTCGTCTTTTCCGACGGTCGTCTTCGGCCGGGCGAGATTCCCGAAGCCGTGGCGCGCCGAAATACCCCGTTTAATAATAATGGATTGTTTCATTCGCTGTCGCCTCGTCTTTTTGCCGGAGTTCGGTTTCTCGCCGCGACCCGTCTCGCGTATAACGGTTGTGGATGCGACACGTTGTTAACGACCCTCGTCCGAAAACGCCGAAGAAAAAAAAATCGGACAAAAGGTCGCCTGTGGGTGGCTTTGCGACTGTCAAAGGAGTTTCATCTGTTGCGCAATCTTTGACAATCTAAACTGATACCCAACAAAAAATTTATTTTAAACCCAATAAAAACTAAACAAACAGCAAAAGATGTATCCGATCCAAAAAAATTACAAACCCAACAAATCAATTAGTACCGAATAAATTTGTAAATATTAAATAAAGAAATTTTTGTTTGTGAGATTTATATTTTACTGATTGATAAAAAAAGATTTGATAAATAGGCTTGCAACCTGATAGGTTTTTTGTACGTTAGAATCAAAACCTATCTGATGGCGGAATCACTGTATATGAAATTCTAATGATAGCAATGCGCGTCCGGAAATAATTTTTTCATTGCTGTACATTCAAAATAATGGAAATGGAAAAAAATATTTTTTTCCTACTGATGAAAATAAAAGGATGACTCAACCATTCCATCTCCCATACTGTTGGGAAATTGCCTATTCCTCAACTTGATCAGGATTTGTTACATTGCGACAATTTAATTATGTTGTTTACTTGTTTTATTATCTTATTGATGTTCGTTTACGTTGGAGAAGTTCTCTCAAGTGTCATCCAACCTAACGTAACGTACCTATCAGTAATTTTTTATTTGTTGCCTTTCTTCAATTTGTTTAAATACTTCTTCTTCCACTAGTTTTCTGAAAAAAAAAACCTAAGAAAACACAAAGAGAAATTTATAAAAACGTAGTTCAAAATGTCAACGAAGACATCAGAAATATGGAAATAATCTAATAGATAAGAAAGGAAAAGATGGAAAAAACAAAAGATCGAAAAAGATGAAAAATTGTGGAAGAAAATATTCCAAAAAAAGGTCTAAAATGAGTAGAATGCGCATTCATCTGATACCAGTCCAGAAAATTTTTTCCACCACTGTATATACGTGGAATTGTATAGATCAGGGGTGGGCAACCTTTTTTATAACATGGGCCAGAATAAATTTTACGATTTTTCCGCGGGCCGTAGTAGTTAATTGATACCTTTTTGTGACCTTTAATTTTTTAGTCTGCAAATATGAGATAAATAAAAAAAAGTGTTAAAATTAGTACTAAATTATTAACATACATGTTGCTACATGCGTTTATAATCAATTCAAACTACAAGAATTACAATTAAAAATATTTGTTTATAATTTCTTCTAAAGATTTTGCTGAACGGATAGAAACTTTTCGCGTTGCTCCAGGCAATCCCGAATAATCCGGGTAAATCCGGTAAACTCCGGGCAAAATGCGAAAAACTCTGGGCAAAATATGGGAAAATCCGGACAAAATCCGGGGGAAACTCCGGACAAATCCGGGAGAACTCCGGCAAAATGCAGGGGAACAACGGGCAAAATTCCGGGAAACCCCGGAAAACTCCGGGCTAGGTCTGGGGAACTCCGGGCAAAATCCAGGGAGACTCAGGGCTAAATCCGGGAAACTCCGGGCAAAATCCAAAAAGCTATAAATCTTGAAAGCCCTTAATATGGAAAGAATTCTTCGTGAAGCTTAGGTTGGAGATCTTTCACAAAACAGAAATTGATAAAATTCGAGAATGTGAACGAAGATTTGAGAAATAGGCTTGCTACCTGATAGGCTTTTTGTTCGTTTGAATCAAAACCTATTCATTTAAAGATACCGGAAGACGTTCCTCAATTACGTTACCAGTTAGAAAACCAATTTAAAAACAATACTTTTCCAAATGTATTGAAATTTAGAAATTATAACTAGAAATCTATTCTTCGGAGTGCATTTTTAGGTATTTAAGTTGAAATGGATGACGCCTAAACCTTAGAGCGTCTAAACCTTAGAAGGCCTAAACATTAGAACGCCTTTATGAGCCTATACGTGAGTAGAACGCTCCATCCATCTAATAACAGTGAGTGTCCGGAATTTTTTTTCGTCAGTGTATATACGTCCGGAAATTTTTCTCCATTGCTGTACATTCCAGTAGGAACAAATGATGACTCAACCAACTGTCGTCTCCCATGCAAAGATAACGTGTACGAAAAAAATGACTTTAACCAAAGATTTTAACTGCACTGATGAAGCAGCTCAAAATATACATTGATCAAAACAGGACTGAAAACAAAGAGAAATCAACACGAAATAACGGGAATAGTTCGAACGAAAATTATAACGTCTCGTCTTGTTTAATTTATCGTCGTTGATCGTGGTATTCGTGTTCGGATTTGTCGGAACGACCTGAACTTATGTCGCCGCGCCGCATTCCCACGCATTTCTGAACGCCGCCGCCCGCCGCCGCCGCGTTTCCCCAACAACTCAAGAGGCTTTTCCGTAAAATTCATCATTAATTATCCGCCTATCTCGTCCGGAGATTAAGATTCACCGCGGTGCGGGCAGGTGATTTGCCTAAAACGTCGCCGTCTCCGTCGTACCGTCGCGCGATCGCATGGGTTCGTCTTCGTCCGTCGGAATTTTAGGCATCCGCGGACTGGCGCCACGACATAAAAAATTCAATACGGGACCCGAGCCCTCTTTGTGTTGTTTTGTTGTTGCTGCGTTGGGCCGCACGATTTCATATTTTCGCGGACACGTCACCTTGGCTATTTTGATTTGTAAATTTCACTTGCATGCTTAGTTTTTAAGCATCGCCATCGTTAAGTTTTAAATGAAATGTTTTTTCCACAAAAACTACACTGACTTATTGAATTATTTTCTTTAATTTTTTCAATGCTTTCAGTTTAGAGATTTTTCTACTGAAAAAAAGTGATTCTTCAAACAGAACTCAACTAACTTTTTCTGTAAATTTACATCCATTTAAAAAAATATACAGTCCGTCCTACCCGAGACTATAGCCACTTCAATTGTGATATAATCACCAACAAACCATATATATTATTAAATGGGACAGTCTTAGCTACAACTTGGCGACAAAAATTCTTTATTAAACACCTTCATTTATTTGTTATGACGTCATCGCCATTTTTTTTAAATGGCAACCTATATTTTTTATTTGTTATTTCGTTATGATTTTTAATTCTGTTTTCAACGGTATGCAAATTTCAATAGGTTGCATAAGAAAAAATCAAGAAAAACGGCTTTACAATTTTAATAGAAATATGAATGAAATGAACAAATTAATCCAACTAATTCATGATACGGCAAAATTTTACTAAGAAAAGTCATTCATAATAAGAAATTGTGGCCCTATACAAAATTTCAGAAAGATCTACCTACTATGATCAAACCGTGATTAAACAAAATAATACGATCAAAGTAGGTAGATCTTTCTGAAATTTTGTATAGGGCCACAATTTCTTATTATGAACGACGTTTCTTAGTAACATTTTCCCGTATCATGGATTAGTTGGATTAATTTGTTCATTTCATTGATCATTCTATTAAAATTGTAAGGCCGTTTTTCTTGATTTTTTTCTTATGCAACCTATTTAAATTTGTATACCGTTGAAGACAGAATTAAAAATCATAACGAAATAAAACATAAAAAATATAGGTTGCCATTTAAAAAAAAGGCAATGACGTCATAACAAATAAATGAAGGTGTTTAATAAAGAATTTTTTCCCCCAAGTTGTAGCTAAGACGGTCCCATTTAGCAATATATATGGTTTGTTGGTGATTGAATCACAATTGAAGCCCCTATAGTCTCGAGCCCGTTTTGTAGAACGGACTGTATATGAGACGAAGTATTGATCGATTCGTATAAAAATATCAAAAGCTACATCCTTCAATCCAATAAATTTGAATGAAATACAACACGTCATCAGGGGAAATAAAACACAATTCGTTCTAATAATAAAACCATTTTTTGTAATTTTTTTTTGAACTTTTTGTAAAATATTGTTTACGTTGAACTATAGCGGAATAACTCATTTCCCTAAACCATTTGTTGTTATTATGAAATCCCTTCGGGTAGATTCATCCGCAAACAATTGGCTGCGAATACACTAAAACAAGCCCATACATCACCGTACAAAACAGGTAAGATAGGGAGAGAGGAAATTGGCATGCGATATATGACAGTGCTCGGGTTGGTAGCTAATTTAATTTGCTGCGGTTAGGCGGCGTGATGGATTCGACACAACTGTTTAGTATTCTCACCTTGCACCTTATATTCCATCCATGAAGTGAGAACGCTCTCCTCTCTTGCAAAGTCTGTCGTAACGTCGCTAATTGAAACATAACACAGTTTTATTTTATTTTAATACGAACGCTTAGAATTAATATTTTAGTTCGACAATTAATTGAAAATATTGGTTTAGATGTTTAACAATGTTTTTCTTTAATTTCAAAAATTTTTAGAAACAATAAGTTGAATATGACTTATTTGGAAAGGCATTATGGTCGAATAACATTTAAGTTAAGTAATTCCTCGAGAAAACGTTTTGCGTGAAAGCTTTTCTCTCGCTAGTTAACCATCAGCTGATATTAAGTTTAAGTGACAGCTGCAAGTGTCTACTTAGCGCGGAAGGACAAATTTAGCAAAGTTAATGCTGAAAACAAGAGCAAGAAATATGAGCGCGGTGTCTAGACAATCCGGAGCAGCGCCACGGTTCTTCGTGCGGTTATTATATCTAAGACTTCCTGCTGAAGCTGACTGCTTGGGCGATCCATACAAACCTTTAGTAGAACTTGAGAGAATTGCGGTCAAATTAACGTCATCTTTAGCGAACGCCCGCCTTTCGCAAGGTTGCCATCGCAGAGAATTCAAGGCAATTACCGAATCCAACTTGCGAAATGATTCCAATGAATCTTCGAGATTTTTGTTTGTTCTTTTAAAATACCCCCCTCCCCTATTCAAGATTTTAAAAAATAGAAGAAATTGCTTCTCACTACTAATTTAGAAATCAAACATTTGACGACTAGAATCGATCGAGTTACAAAGTGGATCAAGTTTCCGAAGTCAGGTAATTTTAACCGTAATGTGTGTATTTTTCATCTGATTGTTGCTGTAATTTCAACAATGCGAATTCTAACACCGATTATTAATCGAAATTTCAAATTCAAATATAAATCAATATCAGTTATTGTACGAACGTGAAATCTTTGTATAAATATATACTCAAAATGTACTATTAGGAGTAAATGGCGACAGAGTAAGCGGTATTTCTGTACGAAGCGGAAGAAGCTCATAAGGGCATCCTTGTAGATTTTTACGTTTTCTTTTTAGCACTCGCGGTGAGACAAAACCAATCTCATGTCGATGTCAATTTCGCCGAGACCCGACTAAACGAAAGCAGTAATCCACGTATAATGGTGGCTCGGGGTGATTTTCGATATCGAACTTTATATGACACGTAGCTATTTCACAAAAGCCATACACGCGTCGTTTTTCTATGTGCATAAAACTGTAATTTAATTTGCTCGGAAATTGATTATTTATTATCAAAATGGTACTACATTAAAACGTGTAATCATATGAAATATAAATTAATTTTAACAAATTGTTTTTGATATTGTTGTAATTTATTTACGAAAAAAAAAAGCTTGTTATAATAAAATGTTATATTGAATTGACATAGCTTTTATGACCAAAAATTAAAGGACTAAAATTAATGGTCTCCGAGAGTTCTTTTATTTATAAAGGTCTTCATATACGAAGCGATTTATCGTTAGATCTATCGACTAATTTAATTTTGTTCTAGACTTAATTGTGCGATATAACTGCACAGATTAATAATTGCAGAAAAAACTGTCCTTTATCGATAGTTGCAGTTTTAATGATATAAGATTTATCAACGATTAATCTGTACAGTTTTATTGAACAAATAGTTACGTTTAGAATTTAATTAAACAATAAATCACCTCGTGATTGAGTGGCCTTAAAACATATTTTGTAAGCAATAAATATTGCTACAATTAAATATTTTTTTACAAACGGAACGCATAAGAAAACACAACAAATTGATAAAAAAACAACAACAAAAATCGATTGCTATTTACATACGAATTATCTTTAGGTATGAATTTAATTCCTTATATCCGCATTTGTTCGTGATATATATGGTTCATGCACACGACGCAAATGATCCAACCACACCACAGTAATAATATAGAAGACTAATAAAGCCAAGCAATAATATTCAGTGAAATATCTCTGCTTAAAACTTGCATAGTTAAAAGATATTACCTCAGTTCGTTCACGGCTCGAAAATTGATTAAAATAGTTTAAGTTATACGTCTGCATTATGTAGATAGTTAGTAAATTTCTTACATTATAGCCTGAAAACGCGATAATTTTTGAAATTTGTTCGTGAGCAAATTTATTACTTTTCTTACGCCGCTCGTAAATTGAGAACATCCCACGTCTTACGTAAATTAGATCGGAGAAACTGCGACCATTTTTGCTATAAAAAAATTTTTCTACATCATGTCTCGACTCGTAATAATTCGTAAATGTGCAATTTGTCTTTTTGATTGTTCTTGTTTTGCCAGATGCGCACCAAACACGTCCACTTATTCCCGTAATAAATTCGATGATGAAAATTTGTATTCGTCGGAAATGCATTAATGCTTGTTTTCTTCGTGCGGATGTGTTCTTATTTTACTCGCGAATATGAAAAATCTACCGCGAGATGCCACATTTGCATACAAATTATATATGTGTATGAGAGTTTTCTACTTTGCTGAACTTGCTAACGAGATACGTGCATGCTTATCCCGAAGAACGGAGCACAAAATGCTCGTTGAGTTCGTATTTGCGTCTCCGTATGGCAGCATATTTTCAATTTATTAGTGCGGGATACTTCGCCAGATTGTGAAACGAAATTTGCCACTGATAGGTTCACTAAAATCGTATAATGAGCTCGTCGAGTCGAAAAGATTCTGGGGAATCGTTCACATATTCATGATTTTGCCCATTTAATTTTAACATAATATTCTAGAGTAACACCACTAGGTTAATTATTAACGAAAATATATAACAAACACTGTATAAATGTAGATAAATAACGTAGAAAATGAAAATACCTTTTAATTATATTAATTAAAAACTTAAAGCAGATGCAAGTTCCACGTTCTTGTTTTAATTTTCCAACTGCATTTTATCCTTTTATAACAGAATCTCCGACAGTTTAATCTAATATAAAAGATCATGGCACAAAGAACAAACAAATGTCCTACCTAGGATAGGAAAAGGAGAAAAGCTAAAGTAACGACGATACGAAAATTAGAGTAAGTGTATAGAAAAAGGGTAAACTTTTACGGCGATCTAAATGCAACTATGAATGATAATCAATTATTTTAAGGACAAAAAAGCAAAGTAGACGGGAATTCAGAAGAGATCATAAGAAAGGTGAATACTTTACGAAAATCTTGAATGGGAACCCATGCATAAAAGAGTATAGACTGGAGAAACGATTTTCACGAATGAAGACAAAACATAAAATTGGAAAAATAAACAATACTGTATTCATACTCTTGGAAGTAAGAACGGCAGGCGAATGCTAAAAGCGAGATGAAAACGAAAGGTGGAAGTGTATAACTAAGAGTAACGCAGAGAAAAAAAAAAAGAAAAATGCCAAGTATAAGAAAGAAAAAAATGGATAGAAATGATTAGTCATGATGCTAGATTCCTTATGGATATGGTTGGTCATAATCTAGATCAGCGGTGGGCAACATTTTTTATAACATGGACCAGAATAAATTTTACGTTTTCTCCGCGGGCCGTAGTAGTTAATTGACACCTTCTTGTGACCTATAATTTTTTAGTCTGCAAATATGAAATAAATAAAAAAAAGTGTTAAAATTAGTACTAAATTATGAACATACATGTTGCTATGTGCGTTTATAATAATCAATTCAAACTAAAAGAATTACAGTGAAAAATATTTATTTATAATTTCTTCTAAAGATCTCGCGGGCCGGATAGAAACTCCCGGACCGCGGGCCGTAGCTGGCCCACCGTTGCTCCAGGCAATCCCGAATAATCCGGGTAAATCCGGAACACTCTGTGCAAAATCCGGCCAAAATCCGGAAAACTCCGGCCAAAATCCGGAAACCTCCGGACAAAATATGGAAAAATCCGGGGAAACTCCGGGCAAAATCCGGTGGAGCTCCGGGCAAAAACCGAGGGAAAACTCCGGTCAAAACCCGGGAAACTCCGGGCAAAACCCGGGAAACTCCGGGCAAAACCCGGGAAACTCCGGGCAAAGTCCGGGAACTCCGGGTACAATCCTGGGAACGCCCGGTAAATCCGGGAACTCCGGTCAAAATCAGGTGGGAACTCCGGGTAAAGTCCGGGACATTCCGAGCAACATCCGGGAACTCAGGTCAAAATCAGGTCAACACTCCCGGTGTTGGCAACCGTAGCAAAAGTAGTTCCCGTTATCAAAAAAGTAATACATAATACAATATTGGACGATAACTACCGACGTATTACTAAAATTCCACATGAATATAAACAAATATTTTCAAATCATGAAATCTGAAAGAAAAATATTGTGTGAGATTGAATTGTGCGATTGTGTGACAAAAAAGTTGCTAATTTCTGCATCAGCTTGTGGTGTATTAATTACGTTTTGATTGTTTCTCTCTATTTCCAATCCAAATTTTTCATTTTAACCACAATATTTTTTGTATAATGATAATAATAAAAGTAATAATAATAATTTGGCTACAAATGTAAAATTGTAAAATTATCTAGATTCTAGATAATTATTTATTTAATTTTCTTTAATTAACGAAATTTCCAGAGATTTTAATTAAAACAGTATTTTGTACTTTTTGCCCCCTAAACTTTCGACGTTTATGGTCAACTCATGGATTTTATTCAAAATAGAAATAACGATCATTCTGACAACACTGATGTAAACTACGAGACCGTTTTTTGCGGAAACGTTCCTTTCGACTGAAATCCCGCATAAACGATTGAAATATATGTATGTCTCTTAAAATTATTGATTTTTAGTCTGTAGTTTGCCATTGAGACATGCTACCGTGTTGCGACCTTCTCTATTGAATTCGACCTCTTTTTGCTCAAAAGTGGCGAGAATTACATTAAATTTCGAAGATTTCGATTTTCATCAAAAATCGCAATTTTTTCAAGGGGTTTGCCTCCATTTTTTGCCATTTGTCAACATCTCTTGGATTTCATCAAAAATCCCGGACCAAGTCAAGTTGGCCGTGCTGATCACGAATATGATGTTAATTTTGAACTACGAGGCATCATACGGACGTTAACGACTAAAATACATGCACATGTATTTGAATCGCCAAAACGCTTTGATCTTACCGCTTTCGAGCGGGACTCGAAAAACAAGACTGCAACTGTCGCAGAAATGTAGAGTCTTCAAAAAGTTTGTAAAAAGTTGCAGTTTTGTTTTTTTTTTTCGACACGAGTCTGTGTTGTGTTTTTGTTTTATCCGTTTTGTGGAAACCGGCCTAATTCTATTATTTTCTTTTCTTAGTTTCGAAATAAGAGAAATCTGTTTGCTGAAAATGTCCCATCGTTTAATACCAAAATCCCCAGGAAAAGATTACACATAAGAGAATACGATCACGTAATAAGAATTAATGGGTGGAATTACTCTGCCGTGATGGGATAGAAATAAGAGTCGATCCGTCCGTCCGTCTCCGGTAAAACCGCTCGCTCATCGAGTTTCCATGCCTGATTAAATGACAATTCTTGTCGTTGTGCCCCCCCCCCCGGACGACAATCGCATTGTCGACGCGAACAAAGTTTCGGTTAGTTTAACTCATTTTCTAGCGCGAATTTGCCACTTCTTATTCATTGTTTGTGTGTAATTACTTCTGAATGTCGCTCACAATAACTCCGACCCGAAATGTTCGCGAAAGGGGAAACAATTTCAAATCGTCGCGCATTCGCTTCCGAAAATTTAAGCGTCCGTAATTATCGTTTCGATAAATGTCGAAAAAGACGCACCGAATTCGAACGTAAGTAACAATTTCAAAATGATACGCCGTTGATTTTACTTAATTTATTACGCTTGTCGTTTACGGGTACACATTTCAATTTCATCATTTCCGCTAGGAGTAGATGTCACATCCCAAAGGACGACGCACACCTGTTGTATTGTCAACCAACCTAACGACGTCGCCAGAGTATTTTAGTCTTGTTACGTTGAACCGACACTTACCATAAATTTTACGCTGAGTTTCCGTCTCTAAAATTCTATTTTATTTTCCTCACTCCGGAAAGATTAAAAACATAATAGATGAGGCTTTTGAATATAAAAACACGTAGACGAGAGGAGAGAGTAGGCATAATAAATGTCCTGGGTGGCGCGAAAACTGATGTAAATAGTAGGAACCGGAGAATAATGATATCGTTAGCCTCACTAACGATACAATTTATTTTATATATAGTGCGGTGTTTTTGGACGTTTTTTCACATTACCACCCATTCTTTCCGTGTTTCTTATTTGTATGAATTTGTTTTCGTTTCTAATTTTCTACGAAGGGAAATGAAGTCAAAAATTATTCAACTGAAGTCGGAATTTTTGAATTTAAATTGTACGCACATGTTATCATAATATAACTATTATTATTATTATATTATAAAGATATTTTTTAAAAAGAATCACAGAAGAAATCAAATGTATTTTTTTGAAAAGTTTTTACAAAATAATAAAAATATAAAAAATTATTTTGTCTGAACAACAAAATGTACAAACAGAAATATAAAAAAATTTACCATTTAGAATTGGCGTGCAAAAATTAACAATGAAAATGAAAAGTAACTAACGAAAATTGCTTTTTAATGGACAGCATTATGATTGCAGAAAAGATTTTGAAGGAAAAATGTTTTCTATAAAAACCTTGGGATAAATTTTAAAAACATAAAAAGTTGTATGAAATTAAATTAAATTTAAAAAATTGAACTTTTTCCTGTGTATTAACCGATGAATTTGTATTTATTAATTTGATGTTATAAAATATTCAAAGTAATTTCCATAAATCTTGTTATTTTTGATAAATAATTAAAGGTCGCCTTAAGGTATATAAAAAAGAAAACGTTCAGAAACAGAAGTTTTCAAACAGAAAAAAAAACTTTTTAATTTAAAGCATCAAAATAATTAATTAAAAGTCAATTTTTAAATAATTTGTTTCGTACAAATTCTTGAAACTGTTAATCAAACATTTTAAAATATTAAACACAAAAAAGGAAATTAAACTGCAAACTAGCAACCGTCTAATTAAACATATAAATGCTTTTATTCGTTAAATTCGTTCTGTGTGCTCGTACCTCGTTTAACACCAATTTAATCCATAAATACACCTCGGATGTGAACGGGAAATAGCGTGCCGTACTGCTACTACCGTCGAGCGATTTCGTCGGTAAAGAAGGAGAGCATTCGAAAGCTGATCATGTACCCGAAGTAAGCCGGGGGTTTTCCAGGCGGGATTCGAAGGGCATTAGTTTCGAGAGAAAATTAAGGAGAGCGAATCCTCGTGGAAATGAGTCGCGCACTTGTTCGTTGGAATTGTACACGGAAGGAAACGGAGGATGGTAATTTGTCTAAAGAGAATGGCGTAGTCGGCCCTAGGGGTTCGTGCCGTGGAACCCGCTTGCGACAGTGGCGTGCGGACGATCCCGCGTCTCTCTCACACCAAACGCCCGACTGCCATTTATTCTCACAAAAGATTTATCCGTGAAGGTAATTATTTGATCGTCTCACGGAAACAATTTTCGTTGATCGATTGGTTATTTAACCAAAAGTGTAGAAAAATTTCATGGACGATATAAAAATAATTCATATTTTTTTATATATTCGCAATAAAATCTAACCATCTTGGTTTTATTTATTTATTTTTATTTACTTAATTGGATAAAAATCTCGTTGTTAATGGAGTTTATGGAATAATTTGATTTTTTATATTGTTGGTATTTTAATGATGGCGTCAAGATCATTCTACTAATGGCAACCATTTACAAATTTACAAATTTATAAACAAAATAACCTTACACAGAGTTAATATACAGCGTGTACCAACTAAGATGGAAAGTTCAATTGCTCCGTTATTAATAGTAATTCAGTTCTGAAACTTTAATAAAATGCATCTTAATAAATCGAATGGTGAAAACCGCAGCTCTCTTCGCACATTAGTTCCGGAGATACTTCAAATTTCCGAAAACACTGAAAGAGTCGTTTTTTTTCAAACAAAGTCGAATAACTCCGAAACAGTGCCACTAAGACCAAGTATGTGTTTAATAAACTGGTGTTTATTTTTTATGGACAATCCAAAAAGATAAAAATAAAAAATAGGGTATTGCATTTAAAATAAGAAAGTTTGTGCCGACTTCCGGTATAACCGGAAGTCGACCATCTTTGTACATATTTTTAGTTGATAGAAAAATTTGAATTATTAATGCATACAAAGCTTCAGAACTGACTTACTATTAATAACGGAGCAATTGAACTTTCCATCTTAGTTGGTACATCCTGTATACACGAAAATCTGTATTCGATTTATCTACGTCGAAAACTGGATTCGCCGCATAGATAAAAACAGTAAGTGAGTAACTGTGAGCAAACATGCATAAACAAAGTAATAATTAATTAAAGGGAAATGCAATTTAACATAGGGCAACTTCGCACACAAATGGGAAAAATCATATTTAAATTTTTAAAAAAATCGACGTCAGGACTAGAAAAATATTTCACATTATTTCATAATTTATACGATGCGACAGTTCCCAGTTAGTCCAGTTTTTAAACCTAACGTTACATCACAGACAAATTATTCCAGAATAAATAGAGGTTTAAATTACTTTGATAAACCGCCATGGGCTTACATCGCATCCACTTACGTTTTGATATTTCGTTCCGTTTTCTAATTAGTTTCTGGATCCGAATCATGATGCCATAAACACCGAGTACCTTAAATGGAAATATGATCGGCAATTACCGTTGGTAAGTAATGTGTGTACTGTGTAGTTTCTAACGAACCGTTTTACGTGTGAGAACATTAAACATGTTGGTGCAATTTTGGAAAATGTTATCCGAGTATAAAACAATCTCATAGAATAACTGGACATGAAATAAATGAACACGAATTACCTAGCTTGTTGTTTTATGTAACTTGTTAAATTAAAGCGAAACTAATTCAAACAGTTGATGGATAGTGCCTTAAACAATTATTATTACACATTTTCCTATCAAAACAGTGGGTATATTTCAATCACGATTCATTGACAAGTTTTTAAGGTTTTTAAATAAAAAAAATGAGTAAAAATTTATTATCAAAGATGTTTCTTAACAAACGTTTTAAGAAGTTTGTTACATAATTTATTTGGAAATGGTATATGGAAAGGCATGAGTATGAGTCAGAAGCCGAAAACTCAGCAAACTGACTATAAGTTTAAACTAACAGAAAATTAAATATGTATTTAGAAATTCTTGATTTTTCCACATTAATTAAAATATTGTGTAAATAAATCCAGGTCGATTTTTTTACGTTGTTTGTTATTTTGAATCTTACTACAGTATAGTAATAATAATTTTGTTCGAGAGTTTTATTGAACACTGATAGATTGGTAATTCTGTACTTTAGGCTTTGGTATTAATCATCGCTTTACGCCTTAAATTTAAAAAAAAAATGTAAGATCTTTACAATTTTAATCCGACAAGAACTGCATGTTCTGTACTTGTTGCTGGACCTAGCCAGCACTTACAGATATTACACGTACCATTTGCCTGCTGCAGGTCGGAAATTTCAAGCCGATTCCGAGTTTCCAAACTAGACTTGCCGGCGAATTTGCGAAATTATATCTCCTCGCATGCTCGGTGTAACCTGATTAAATAATTAAAACTCATACGAATTAATGTGCGGAATAAACGAGCCATTAACAAGTGGTATTAATCTTGAATGTTAACGTGTGTCTTGTGTTCAGCACAAGATGGAGATTTGATCGGTTTTAATCGGTTTTGATTCGTAAAGATACAATACAAGTAGTTTCCACAATAAACTTGCTTTTTCAACGAAATGGACGAAATTGTATGAAAGAGTGGCGAAGTTGATCAAAACTAATAAGACTTTTGTATTTGGAAGAAAATCGTAGTATATTGAAAGAAGAAGAACTAGATAGAAGACAAAAATGAATGCAAGACTCAAATTTGGAAACGAATAAAAATAATATACAGCAAACTTTAGTGAAAATGCAAAGTACATGACAATTTCATTTGAAGTTGTGAAGATACAAATCAACTTTACCCGACTTACTAGAAAAAAAAAAAAACATTAACTTCACAACTAAATTTCGTAACTTCGCGATTGAAGTTTATTGAATTATTTGTAAAGTTGTCAATGTTTTTTACACAAACCAAGTTGCGAAAATTATAAAAAAAATCGGAATTTATAAAGAAACATTTGATGAAGTTTACAAATTTTACAGTTTCTAAAATAATCGTTAACGGCTTCAAGGCTTAGTGGGGAACACAAATTTATATCACAGACTTAAGTTTACAATGCTTTAGACTATTCTCATTAGATTTTCCACGTCTCCCTGATCCTTGCAGCGCATTCTAGAATAATTTTTAACTGAGACGGCCGTGGCCGCAACCAAATCCCAAAGTGGTAAGAGGGAATCACGGAAGAAAAAAAAAATGGAAAGGGCTAAGATAGGTTGCGTTCAAATGGGTAACTCGCCGAGAAAAATATATTTAGCTGGATTTTGTTCGATTTGTTTTGCGAGATGTTGGCTATTGTTGGAAGAACAGATATGTAAGCAAATATTGCATTGGTCCTAATACATACGGCCCTGGGGAACGAATTGACGTGTATTTTTCATGGAATGTAACCAAGAAGTGTATTTTTTTCTTGCTATGATTTCAATATAACTTAAACGTTGTCTGGAATAAAATTCCATTTGTGTAGAGTAGTAAGTCAGATCATTTAAAAGGCCTGACTGATGTCTAGAAATGGTATTATACAGAGTCAGTCAAAAGTATGGAATGGGCGGTTTATTTCCGTAAATACAAACTTTATAACAAAATGTCTTTAATAGAAGTTTTGTTAATAATTATTCTCCATTTCTTAGCCTACTCATTGTTTGTGTATGTCAACGCATTTCCATGGAAACGTTTTTTTTTTTTTTATATGGCAACTAAATGATTTTTTTGCTGATTTTTATTCCTCTTTTTTTCTTGAAATGGCTTGATATTTTTTTCATATGCTTTAATAAAAAAATTTTAGAGAAAATGCTCAAAATACTTTATTCACTTAAATAATATTTTACTCAAATTAAATGTTCTGAAGACTGAAGACCCCCTGCAGCTTGACAATAACCTAATCTATCATAAAAATTACGCAAAGAATTTTGCAGCCAGTTAGGTGGTATTTCTTCCATTTCATACCTGATTATTATTGAAATGACTTGATATTTTGATATTTGAGGATAATTGTACAAAAAATGATGGTGGCCTCTGTTTTCTTAATGTTATTTTTCATGTCATTGTGAATAGTTTCATTTTAATTTGTAAACATGGTGAAACTCAGTGAAACTGAAAGAATTGAAATTCTAATGATGGTTGGTTATGGAGATCGACAACGTTCGCACCAAGATGTTTGTCATTTATTTAATAACGTTTGTGATGGAACACCATACACAGCATCCACAAACACTTAATGTCTGAGCAGGTATTATTGGGCCCCATATTATAGGTCCATACTTTATAGATGGAAATTTGACAGCAGATAGATACCTAAACCTATTGCGTGATCACATTGTACCTGACATTGCACATTTATTTCCGGATGAACATCGACAAGGAATGCCAAACCGCAATCTTTAGTTTCAACAAGATGGCGCTCCACCACATTATGGAGTTGATGTTCGTCTCTTTCTGAATAACATCTTTCCAGGTCGTTGGATAGGACGTCGGGGATTTATTGAATGGCCCGCTAGGTCGCCTGATTTGAGTCCACTAGATTTTTTCCTCTGGGGTCATTTGAAAAATAAAATTTACAAAGAGAAACCAGAAAATTTGCAAGAC
>JAFFZR010000338.1:0-15312 GCA_018397195.1 Lethrus apterus
TCTGAAATTAAAGTGGATTGAATTATCGTGAATTGGCACCTCAGCTGTAGACACGCTGTATAAGATAAAAAACCTTCGAAGGCGGTTTAAGACAGGATCTAGTATGAAGATCAATTTTACCGAAATTCGTTTTAAAGCTATTAAATTTAATTAAAATCTGTCGACTTCAAGTGAAGGTTGTATATGTGATTTTTTTTATAAAATTGCAAATATTTCGAAAACTATCAACTTTAAGTATAGGAAGTATTGAACAAACTTACATTAAAATTTTACGTTCTACACGAATATTAAATAATATATAGGGTGTTCTATTTAAAATAACAAAGTAAGATACCGTATCGTAAAAACAGAACACCCTGTAGAGTTGAAAATAATTTTGGCACATTGTACATATGAATCTGAATAAATTTTGTTTTATGAACTTCCTTCGTAACCTAACCATTAATGAGATATGAACCACCGCGTCTAACGTGGGACAGCCTGTATATAAAATTAATAAATCTGTTGGGGACTCGGCAAGGAATCAATAAAAAATTGAAGTTTATCTAATTATCTATTCCAATATTTCGCTCATAAAACATGAGCTTCCTCAGGGAATATAATATAAAACTTAAGTGGTAAATTGGTCATCGTTAACATCAGAAACTGTTTTACATGTTTGTTTTCGTGGCAATGTTGAACAAGTTTGACGTTTCGTATACTTGGTAACGAGGAAAACTTGCAGAACTAACAATATTTTCAACACATTTTTTTCATATTATGTGTTCTATTAATTTCCCAATTTGTCCAAAATTCGTTTAAATTTATTTGGAATGCATTGCAGTGCGAGTATTTTCGAAAATATAATTTAAAGGATCCAATTGTCCTCTCGCAATCATGGATTTATAATGCAAAAAATTGCGTACCAATTCGAAACCTTCCATCTCAAATCAAAAACATTAAGGTTGTAATCATTTGGACGTAATTTGAAATCAACAGCTGCATAGACCTGAATGTGTCCGTATGCCAATGAAAGCGGATGCAAAACCATATGAAACAGAACTATGCATTTGCGTCACTACTTAATCATTCTTTAGTTTATAGTTATGAGTTATGACATGTAAACATATGCGTGTGCCAATTGCCAAGTCGCAATACAGTTCTCGATTATTGCGGCCTCGAAATATGGTTGATGGTTGAGCGTTCCAATTTTCAGTGTTAGCACTAGCCCTTCCTGGAAAAGCTCGGTTAAGGATATTTTAAACCAAGATGGAATTAACCATTTTCCGTTTTTGTTGTTTTAAGTTATTTTTATAAAATTTGTTTTGTTTCCTGATGTTGGTTTATTCCTTTAAATTCTTAATTTTTGTTGAAAAAATAAATATATCAGGTTTAGATGTTTGTTGTCAAGTAACTTTACTTCCGGATTGGAACACAAAATGTGTTGCCATTAGTCAATAGTTCTAAAAGCTTTCCTTACGAAAGTGTACGAAACGCCGGCATTTCCGTGTTATTTGTCATCATTCTATTGCGTTTGAAGAGCTTTCTATAACATTACGTACTCTCCAGTAGTTTTTTCTTGTAACAGATGATAGATGCGAAGAAGAGATTTAAACAAAGTAGATATACTATGGGCATTCTGGACCAAAAACACGGGTTATTTCTTATGGAGGTCCCAATTCACTTTACTTCCGGTTCAGATCTCCGGTAGGTTCGAACTGGAACGTAACAGGTTGGAACGCGAACCTAACTCAACCTGTTTAGGTTCACGCTCGAGTTCGAACCTGTTACGTTCCAGTTCGAACCTATTAGGTTCGCGTTCGAACCTAGCGGAGATCTGAACCGGAAGTAAAGTGAATTGGAACCTCCATAAGAAATAACCCGTGTTTTTGGTCCAGAACGCCCATAGTATATCTACTAAACAATGAGCGAAAATGTAAAAGTTAAAATAAAAATATATGAACGGATAATTTTGCTAGAAATATTTGAAGGGAAGAAGACAGACGTAGGATAGGAAAGACGAACAAATATGATTGGGTCACCTGGAAAGAATGGATGAAGGTAGAACAGTGTATAACTTGGAAAACCCCAGAAGAGAAGAGCTAGAGAGAAAATGGAGAGATGTGTTGGATGATCTAAAAGAAAAATGACCAATATTGTTTCTATATTCCCCATTTTTGCAAATGTTTTTTCTTTTTATCCTTTTATTTATTTAGATCTATTATTAATCAGCGCTCTAATTATTTCTCAAATTTTTATTACATTTTTTTAATTATTTAATTATATTAATATATGCTAATGTTCTACAAATTTTCCAGTTGTTTATTTTATAATATTGGCATTTTTAAAAATTTATGCTTTTTCAGCTTTTATATGGCGAAACAACAGAATCGCGCATTGTCACGATGTGTGAAGGTTAACGGTACAAACTGACGGAAACGATCTCGCTGAATCATTTTTTTTTTAATTTTAAATTAATTATTTTAGAAATTAGACAGAAATGAATTTCAAACCTTTACATAATCTTTTACGATTATGATTTTTTTTTTCATAATTGAATAAGAAATTAACAAGAACGGAAATATAATGAAGACTTTTGTATCATTTAATAAAATCATATATCGTACCGTAAATGGCTTCTTCAGATGGAAGAGACAATTATTTTTTTATACCTACAGCTGTTTATAAAGATTTCATACAACTTTTACAAATTCTTTAAATTCACAAACTTCAACGCGTAAAAGCTCAATTAATTTATTATAAAAAAATATTGCATTTAATTGAATTTTCAACAAACTTCTATGTCTCGCTTTAAAATTCTTACACAGGTATACGAAATTTATTCTTTCGTGGCAGATTTTCCCGAAATGACCACGCTACCAGATTTCGAACGGTCACGAACTCGTAAAGTATAAAATAACGAAGATGTACACGAAAAAGGCATCTGTTTAACATCTGTCTTACGAAAATGTGACGAAACAACGGCGATAAGAAATTAATAATTTTTTTTGTGAACTTAAAATTATTTTTCATTAATTGTTTATGGAATATAGGATTTCAATTTACTGGGAAGGCGACGTCATCATTCGACACGTGATCAATTTGCATCCATCGTTAAAGACTTCCAATTATTTTTCTTTTACAAATAATCATTAAGAAGTTTATTATTATTATGAAATTCGCCATGAGATTGTGACACTTAAAATATTTTACATTTCATAAATTTGTTTTTTTTTTGTTATGGGAACACAATAAAGGCGTATTATTATTATTATTTATATTATGTGTAGCAAAAAAATTAAACTGAAAATGTCTGGGGTACTCTAGGGTCAATACTCCGTCCCTTTTTGTTTGTATTTTTGAATTTCATTTTGTATTAAACTACCTAAACACGTAGATAACTTCAACTGATAAAAAGCAATTAGATAATTACCGAATATAAATAAATAAATACTTAGCTACTGGTTTCAATGACTAATACCTTAAAAACGTTAACACGAAGACTATTAAATAGATAATAAGTAAGACAGGATGTTTTAGATACTCTGCAGGTACTTTCACCCATTTCAAGGGCATTCCAAACACAGATAAATTTTCAAATTTTATTTATTTATTTTACGAGAATTGAATTTAAGCTACTTTTCAACCATTAATGTTTTAATAATGAGTAATAGTTTAAAAAAATCAGTACAGTAAATTTTAACAATAATTGATTTGTTTATTTCCTCAAGTATTTCTGATTCATTTTACTGGGAAACTGTTAACTTTGAATACGGGTGTCACATCTCATTGTAAGATTAGCAGATCGTTAAGACCCCCCTAAAGTCCGAGCATCAATAAAAATTCTTTTGGGAATTATACTCGAAAACTGTGAGCAACGAACAGTGAAAGTTTGTGGGCGTTCGACTCATCGAATTACAATTTTAAGTATTTCACTTGACATCACGTTTTACGCAATAATTGCATTGTTGTGTTTACTTATCTGCGCGATTAGAAGATAAAATTGTTTTAATTTTTGCTACGAGAAAATTTGGGACACCGTAACGACTTAAGGCCTTTGTGTTTTCTAATTACAAAAATCATTTAATCACAAAGTTGCTGATTAAAAAGATCATAAATAATTTAAAAATTAATTAGTAAAAGGTTAGATTCAGACCAATTTACTAAATTGCTCAACATCCGCCGACGCAGTTTCGTAATTTCGTAAACAAAATTAATTTGTCAACGATGAACTAATAATGTGTAATTAAGCGAATAGCGATTAATATAATAATGAACAAAATTCTTTGTATTGAAAGTCGCCTATCTTAAAAATAATTATATTTCTTGTCTTGTGATATTTATCTACGTCACAACATTATGCATATTTATAACTGTTAATGAGCAGCTTATGACCTTACAAGATGTAAATGTCTCAATTACACGTTAATTATTGTTTTATTTTTAAACGTCGAGTGGATAAATTATGAAATATTGGAAATTGACGGTACAACTTTCATGTATTTAAGACAACGTTTATGTATTTACATTTTTATTTATTTTGATTTGTTCTTATTGGTATTTTGATTAAATAAATAAATAAATAAATGTGGGTTTTATCTTTTCTGTGAAAGAGTAAAAGCTTGTTACTCTAGAAGTCCGACCGTACCTCTAGAGCACCATTAATTGTACGCTAATGGTGAATGGCTACCGGCAACTGAAACAATTGATCCTAAAACCTCTCCCATATCAGACCACAAACCAACCAGTCAAGACACTACGAGTTTTTAACCTTAAGATTATGTTTCATTAATTGTTCTTTTGTTTTGTTCTAATATTCAGAAGTATATTTTTTAAATCACCCGTTGAAAAGGAATATGAAAATGTCCAAAGTATAAAAAACTTTAAGAAGAGTTTATTGAAAATATCCTTCATTTTCCTCCACTACTAGTATTGTTAATAATATAATAACTTAATCAGTCTTCAACATTAAAGTGTTTTATAACAAAATTTCTTAAATTTATTTGAAGAAAACAAAAATCACAATTAAAAAATTTAGGTTAGACGACATTTATCTATAAATAAAATAGACTAGTCTTTTGAGTCAATATTTGCCATTGATGTTAAATAAAGCTATCAGATACGCCGATAGAGGTATTGAACCGTATCTATGTCTATCATTTATAACACGGCTAATGAAGCGTTTGAATCAGAAATATTCGCAACAGAAAACATTTTTCTTAATAAATACTTACTGGTGGTTTTCTTTTTCTTCAATTTACTAGACGATTTTCCCATGTTTGTAATCCTTTTAATAACTAAGCACATGAACACAAACACATTTTTAAATTTTTCCACTTTCCAATGTCGATAATTCGAAATTTAAATTAAAAACGCGTCAGGGTGACCACCGGAACAGCCAACCGTACAAAAGAGGAGAGTAATCCATGAAGTGGTGACTCGTTCGACGTCAACATCGGTAACTAAATAATGAAAAAGCGATAACTTCATCATTCATAGTCGGTATGGAACGAGTGGGGATGGACAAGGAGGACTTGGACAAATTTGTTGTACGTTTTCGTCACACGTTGTTTATTTGTTATGGAATTTTTCTTAAAATTTTGATATAATTTATAGCGAAAGTTATCTATGATGAGTAATGATTTTACTATCAAAGTACATTCATTTTCCAGTCAATGAAATTTGTAGATTAATGGCGTTTTTTTTTTGTTTATTATAAATATCAGTAAAAAATATATAATCAACTGATAAATTAATTCAAATTTTTTTCAAAAAAAAGTCAAAAATATTTCACAAAAAAAAGAGCTTTTTTTCTAAAACTTTGAATTTTTTTATGCTTTTATTTTTGAATTTTCTCTTAAAAGACTTTTTGTTGAAAATAAACCTAAAAAAATCTATTTTCAGAAAAAATATTTGTAAATACTAGTCAATTGATTGTTTGCGATTGAGAAAAGGCAATTTTTAATTAAATTAATGTTGACGTCTTTTTCCGAATTTTTTTTTGCTTAAGGAAATTATTTCATAAAAAAAAAAGTGAAGTCTCACTAAATTAGAAAAACAAAACCCAACCCATTTTGAGGTTTTATAATAATAATAATAATAATAATGTTTATATTTACAACACTAACTATAAATATTAAAAACTAACAGAGAAAATATTCGTTTTGCATTTGTTCTTTTATTTTCAATTTCTTTCTCCGCTAATTCAATTAATCTCCCCCCCCCCCTTACACACAAACTTCAAAACTAAATGATTTCTGAAGAAATGACAAACTTTTAAATGTCAGCCGTCATCCAGTTTAATTGAAACAATTTTTTTTTAAATAAATTAATCATAATAACATTTGCTTTCTCAATCTGTGATATTTTTTCACACTGAAGAATTTGTTTAGTATAACTGCAAGAAACAATTGCATATTTTAAATTTCTGCTAATTTTTAATAAATTCGTATTGAATAATTTAGAAAAACAAAACACTATCAAATCAACAATTTGCCGAAGAAGCCTAGATCAATTAAACCCCCTATTTGTGATTCCAAATGCTTGTAATCGTACAAGCATTTTGAATCACCCGGTATATACCTAAAATTTCAATTTAATATACATGCAATCAATTAAACAAAAACCAAAAATATTGTTGAAAATATTTGCGAAAAGGCACGCACGGCCATCTCGAACGGCCAAACAATACCAAAATAAACAAAACCGTATAAGGGCATACGATTATAGATGGGGGCATAACTTATCTTAAATGTCAGACGAAGGTCAGTCCAATTTATCAATACTCGATCACATTAGCATCTCGCATTCCCCATATTAATTTGTTGTGTGTTCTTTATAAATTAATCTATGACGACCTTATCGTCAGGGATACCTTGTTTGTTATTGTGAACGTCACAATAGTCGATATGAAGACCGTTCGACCCACAAAGGAAATTATTATTCTACTGCATGACTAATTATTTAGTAATAATAATCTATATACGTTAGTGGTTCGATTTTTTTGTTTTATCCATACTTTCTATTCATTTTCATTTTCCCTCTTTATACATTTGACATTGAATTTTTTTTATTTTTAAATTGCTAAATTCTAGCAGCAATTTTCATAAATTGTCAGAAGTTTTTTGAATCAACCTATACATACAGTATCTTTACAAATGCATTGTTTGGGTTATTTGGTCGGAAAAGGGAACGACGAGCCCGCGTGGAAATAAAGACGTTTACATTACTGTTAATTGAAAAATAAACACGCGGCGGCTTTTTACAGGTGCAAGGCCGTTTGAGGTCTTGACTCGGTGAAACGCATACGGAATGAACGCCTTAGTAATGTCAACAAAGCAACGAATTCCGTTTATGGCTTCATTCATTTCGAGATACCGACAACAGAACACACAAGAACACAACGTTTAAAATATACATGGTGATTCAAAAAAAAAAAAAAATAGAGCCGAAGGGATCGTTGAAGTTAATACTTGGGAAAAAATTGCAGTGAAATCAAGGAAAATGGCAATAAGCTATAACAATATGAATGGCGTAGAGACATTTTAAAAATGATGGTTCTCAAAGAGATTAGATAAAGTGAGGCAAGAAAAAAAATTTGTCACGACGGAAACAGACAGGATAAAAAAAAGCATAAGGAAAAGAATAAATTGACAGGTTCAGATACGATAATGAAGGAAAATTAAATAAATATTGAATTATAAATTTGTTTCCTAGAAGACAGATGACTGGATTTTGCTTGGGTGGGAATAGGATGGGGAACAATAAATAACAATGGAACACACGAGTGATAAACAGTAGGACTCCTCAGAAGACATGACTATAAGATGTAAAATTGACCAAAAATTAAAAAAAAAAAAACAATATTTTGTATTTTAATTTAACAAATCTACAAAATGTAAACCGTGGACCAAAGTCCAAATTTTGTACTTTTATAGAAAAATACTTTTTTTCAAAACAAAAAATGAAAACTTAAAAATTTGCCAAAAAATCACGTGACTAAGTGATGATGCCATCCGTTATTATTATTATTTTTTATATTCGTGATAAGGTCATGACTCTCCGTTTTTCATATGTAAAAATGCAAACTTGAAAATGTCCAAAAATAAAAACCCTTAAAAATCGTCATCGGATTTTTTTGTATTTTAAAGATTTTTTGGAAAAATTAAAAGCTAATTCCTCGAATTTCTTAATTTATTTCAATACACTCCGTATATTTGTTTTTTAATTTTTCAAATTATTTTTACATTCAAATTGGATAAATCTCAGTTAAAATTGAAGAAGCATCTTCCCAGCAATTTGGGTTGGGTTCTATTTGTCGTCAGAGTCAATGAAATTATAAGATGTCGATAAGATAGCAACTGTCGACTTCACACAGTACAAAAAAATTGTTCATAAATTATGTTAAATACAAAACTAAAAAATAATTTTTGATCTCTAAGTACCCAATTACAAATTGCCTGTTCGTTCGAGAAAACATTGAGGAAACGCATCAGCAAATCTTGGGCGGTGGGGGGGGGGGCAAAACAGTTGAAGAAATTAGAAAGAGCAATTAAAAAAAGAGTGACCTTAGGAGATGACTTGAAATATATAAATACACAAAAAATTATGACGAAATTTGTGTTGGACATTTATTTTTAAAAAATTTTTTTACTTTGGTATTTATATATATTTTTGATTGTAGCTCTCTGGTAACCACGCGGTCAAGTCAGTACGATCCACTTTCCGTTTATTGCTTTTATAAATATTTACTAATTTTTAGAAACTACTAAGGGAAATCCGAAATATGAATTTGATTTTTATTATAGATAAAATTTTTTTTTAGGTTGGAGGGATTGCCTTGACAGGCAAGTAGAAATCAATTCAGAATATTGTTCTAGTCCAGAACATACTGATGATAATTAAACTGATTGCAGAAATAGTTTTCAGAAATAATTTAGCAATTTATCTGTTTAAGAAAACGGAATAAACAATAATAAGACGTCAAATGTCAGATGTCAGAGATGAAAAGTTGTATGCGGTTATCAACGATTCTTTTCAATTAAGAGCAAAGATTTGCTGATTATTATTTATAATCAAATATTATATATAATAATGTTAATATAATTACATATTATCGTCTTTTAAAATCCTTTAATGCTACCAGAAATGTGTATCCAGCCATGGAAAAAAAATGTCACACATTTTAATTTTAAATATTGAGGCGCTCGTACGTTGGAACAATAGTAATTTTTCTTGGTGTATCATCTTCTCTTGCAAAGAATATATTTTTTTGATGTTTTAATGTGAAAAAATCAGTAACTATAAACGAAACCTCCCTAAACCAGAATCAAAAATTTTAAATCGCCTTGATCCATAAAAGCCCACATTTTAACATTTCTATTAATTTAAAATATTAATTATATAACATTATTATTTATAATATATAATTATTATTATTAAGATTAGAAAAACCGTTGAGTAAAAATAACAAAACGCAATTGGAAGGACAAATATCTTACTCAACGTTTAAAAAATGCGTACGATCATCACTTTTAAATAAACCGTTCGATCATCGATTTTTTCAACCTGTTCACTTTTGCACAAGACCACCGAGCACGAACCGAACGATTGAACTTTGGATAAAGACAACGATCCGAAAAATTTCGACAACCGCATCCGTAACGAAATCGACGTACGATATCGCGCTTCGACCGATACGGGCCGCACTGCTTGATTGAAATCCCACAGCAATGGTAATAATAAAAGGCGAAGGCGGCAGCTATGTCGGCAAGGCCGCATAATATTATCGAATGCTAGAACGGTAGCGAGACAATAATTCACATGTACTATACGGTGTACATTTGAAAATATTTACAAAGAAAAATGGGATAAATAAGTCCTGAAGAATAATTGAATTTATGGGATTGTTTAAGTTGTGCCTTTTGCTTCATTCATACATTCATTCATTCATTTGATTCTCTTTCCTTTTCAATTTTGAAGGTTTCATTAAGTATTGATTTTTTCATTCTACAATTGTTCAATTTGTTTCGTTCTTAAATTTACTTTCTCTTTTAATAATTTACTTTATGTTTTTTATTCTGGAAATTTCTAAAATAAATACAAAACTTAAACACGCATCTCAATATCATAGTCTTTGAAGTTGAAGAATAAAAAGAATAAAAATTATCTTTTCAAGCATTTGCGACATTTTCCCAAATTTAATTTTGTCAAAAGAACCTTGAAATTGTATTCTGCATAAAAATGGAAAGTAACGCGAAAACACCGAAGTGTTTAAGTTTTACTACTTTTTCTCGTGCAATAAAAGAGGTTTCCCGCTGGATTAACAAACAGTCTTGAATATCATTTCTTTGAAAACACGTTTTCATAACTTCTCTTTATGAAACGATTTAATCCAATGCAATTAAGGATTGTTCAGTTAAGTGAGGTTGGATTTGCGTCAGTTGGGTTGGGTTGGCTTTGATTTGTTTAAATATAAACAGAATCCATCAAAACCAAAAATGAAAATAGAAAAAAATAACCCAACCTAGGAAGAATAAATCTACGAAGGCAGCTACCAACTCAGTAGTCATTGACAAAGCATACATTTTTTTAATTCATTAATTCATATTTAAAATATTTTTTTAAAGTCTTACCCATGTTATCATCTATCTGTCTAAATACCACTTACTAGTAAAAGCAAATTTTATATTTGAATTGTTCTTAGAAATATGACATTGAGGTTACTAGTATGTTCTTAAGTCAATAGATTAATTTTTTATAATTAAATAATAAAAAAAAAAAAAAAAAAAAAAAAAAAAAAAAAAAAAAAAAAAAAAAAAAAAAAAAAAAAAAAAAAAAAAAAAAAAAATGATGAGACACGAAGCTAAACGAACAAAAACATAAATATAAAATGAAATAAACACAAAATATAATAAATAAGAAATCCAACAGAAAAATGATTATTTAATTGTGTCAAGCCAGACAACCCACACATTCCCGTGCTGGAATCGATTAAGATATAATTGTTATTAATGCACTGATTTCTAGAGGTCGTTATACATTGTACCGTGAGCATAATATATCCACCTACACATTTCATAACGTTGCTGTTTTAGACGTGCTATTGGAATGGAACATAAATAAAACATAAACGACAGACAGGTGTTTTGTTATAAATTAACTTACTTCGGTGTAAAAAATAATACAGCGTCATCAACGCTTTGAGGAGAAAGGCCTTTTTTAGTAAGGAATTTGATCGATACTCATTTTTCGTGACTTCTGGCAATGTGATGAACGTCAGTCAGTGACAGTTATAAGAAAACTCTCAATATTATAGTATGAGCTGTTAATCGGTGAAATCTGTCCAATTAAATATAAGCAAGATTTTAAAAGTATTTTTAAAAGAAAAATAAAAAAAATGACTGAAAAGAACAATTACAAAGAAAATGTCGAGCAAACTTTGAAAAATCTTACAGCGGTGGAATATACAGGACGTTCAAAGTTATCTGCGCACTATTGCTATTTTCGTTATTTTTGGAGCTACAGAGTCGGTTAAATTAGCAAAGATGCAGTGATTTTTCCGCTGATTACAACGGTCCACACAAAAAAAGTAGTAGAAGTGTAGAAAGAGACAGATGGGAGAAGATAAGCATCAATAATTTGGTGATAAATTCATAATAAATAAAAAACCCATAATTTCAATAAATAATTTGAACAAAACACATTCTACATTTTAAGATATGTAAACAAAACTATAGATACTTTATACATTTCAGTTCGATTTAACCACCTTGTCCCGCCGCCACTGGACCTGTAATGAAAACGTATTGATATTTGTAGTACATGTAAGATCTGATGAAAATCGCAAAATTCTATCGCTTTTATCGAAAAAATCATAACATTATTTATTATTTATTTTGGTGTCGTTTAAAAGATGGACAGCAAACAAAAAAAAAACAAACCTCTAACGACTATGTAAATGCAATTGGTCGGGGTTTTTATAATCGCATATGTTTTCGTGCTTTCTTCCGACATTTTACTGTGAAATTTTGTTTACTGGAATATGATTGGATGTACTTCAATGACAAATCCAATTAGAGACGTGAAAACAGCAAGGAAAAAAACTATTTCACATTTAAGGTTTTTTTTTCTCTTTAACGATTTGATTGGTCGTCCGGTTTATACAACTTCCTATTGAACTATCTTTCGACACTTGAGTATGGGACTTTGTAATCTACGTTGTTTTAGAAAAAATTTAATTTAAATACCGAAAAAGCCGAATGTTTCAAAATACTGAAATTTTTTACATTTTCCGGAAATATTTTCTCCAATTTCCTTTTCACGACCTTCAAGATAAAGATAATTTTAAGATATTGTTTTTTTTTTTTTTTTTTAATATATGTATATAAGTAATTGTTTCTAGGATTCTTCATGAGCAATTTCTTGAGATGGATATCTCCTTCATCACCTGATTTTTCCGGGGTTTTGTGCGTTCACGATACGAAAAAATTTTGATACATTTATTCGTATTGTAAATACTCCTTCTTCAACGGACAAATTTCTTAAATTGGAGATTATAAAATGGTCTTTTCTTGATCTCCGATGTAAATCGAGGGAACACACCAGATATTTCAAATTTCTTCATAACAAATTGCCACTTCGTCTATAACATCTCCTCATGACAAATGACCGTTTCGACCATGACGTTTGTTCTATAGAGATTTCCATCTTGTTTCCAAGATTGTAGAAGCAATAGAAAGTAAGAGAAACAAGAGAATGCTAAATTGGTTTGGATACGTGGATATCAAGCGATTGGCGAAAAAATTACTGGAAAGTATACCGGAAAGAAGAGGAGGAGAGAGACACCGAAAAAGATGTGCTTGCAGCAAATAGAAGGAACAGGAAGACAAAAAGTAAAAGGATCAAGGGAAATGAAAATACCAAGCCAGCGATCGGAAAAACTGGAAGAGAGGGGTGAAAGAACTCCAACGCCCTTATAGGGCAAAAATGGAGAATAAAAAGAAGAAGAACATCCAAGATTGTACAATTATTTTAGCTTTTATGCTGGCTTTCTTTCCATTTCTTATAATTCAACAATGAGCCATTTGTAAGTATTACTATCATAATATTATCTGTAAAATCATACAATACGATGAAAATACAAATATAACTGAAATTTGTTACCTATTATTTTTGGATAGATCTTTGCATTTTTTTTTTTTTTTTTATTCAAACCCATTCATTTTAAAACTCGATAGGTGAAAATTTTAATATTTTAGATATGACCTTTTCGTGTGTTTAATCGTACGATATCGCAACGTTACGGGTCGATTCATGTGACCCGTCTCTCACAGGATCCGATTCATTTTCGTCACCTCATGAATTATGCATTTACGACACATTACGGATTCATTTTGTAATTCGTGCTCGACACGTTACGTGCGCTTAATATACGATCTTTTGCTGTGTGTGTGTGAGAGTGAGTGTGGGTTTGAAACATGAATGAATGTGCTCTTTTAGCACGGGTTGGCCCTTTACTATGAAGATAACGAAGAAAAAAATCCGTTATGTGAACCCACGTTCGTTGCAGTTTCCATATCTGGAGGACTGGGTTGATAGGAAGATTTATCTCTACAGGGCGTTTTGGAAATAAGTAGGCACAGCCGACGTATGCTGGACTAAATGTTATAAACAGTTGAATGTGAAACGCTGTAGGTAGATTTTAACTTGTCCGAAGAAATAAGTAAGTCAAATGGTACTGAAAGCACTGAAAACATTTTGTACGTAAAAATTAAAAATCGACGTGTTTTTGCTCATAACGCTAGCTCCAGCCGTTCAAACTTTTATATTGTAGAAAATTTGAAAAAAAATTGATTTGAAAATCCGAATTTTTGTCTATGTGTACACTTTCCCAACATCTGTAATTTAATTACAATTGTACGCGTAGCGAATTCGCCACCGGCTAATCAACTATGAAATTACCTACCGGCAGAATAATATTTTAAAGCGACGTGACATTTAAGGATATATTATTATTTATTATTAACGATTGCGTACCTCACGACAAAGTCGTTTGTATAAATTATTTCTCTAATAAAATTAAAATATCTTACGTACTTCGTGCAATGCCATGTAATAAACGTATAGGTAATATACAGCCTGTTCACGGGAACATTCTATAATAGCAAACTTTTTTATTTAAAGAGATACAAACTTGGTTAAATGGACAAAGTTTAAGTACCTTGCAATGCGCATTTCGCACAATAAATTATAAAACAAAAGAACATCGCGTTGCTGAGATACAAGCATAACGATTCATTTTTTAAATTGAACAACCTGTATATTTTTATATTTTTAAGTTGCTCTGATTGCGTGCTATAATTAATTATAAAACAATTTTTTTCTAGGATCGCTAGTTGAGGAGTTAAAAAAATAGTAATAAAATAATAAAAATCAAAAAGCAAAAGAACTGTTGTTATAAATCCTCCCCTTGCAACAATTTGTTTTATGAATATTTTTTTATCCATCGGACTGCACCAATATGTCTTATGCATCTCACATCAATAACAATAAAAGAATTGTATTATAAATTATTTATTTAATTATAATAATTATCATAATTATAATGAAATTTGCAAAATTATTTCCTCCAAAACTGTTTTCATAGCTGTTTTAGAGAAAACTTGTCTTATAATTAATTATTGCAGGCAACCAGAGCAACTTAAAAATATAAAAATATACAGGGTGTTCTATTTAAAAAAGTAATCGGTATGCTTGTATCTTAGCAACGCGATGTTCTTTTGTTTTATAATTTATTGCGCGAAAAGCGCATTGCAAGGTACTTAAACTTTGTCCATTTAACCAATGCTTGTATCTCCTTAAATAAAAAAGTTAGCTATTGTAGAATGTTCCCGTGAACAGACTGTATACGTACCATTTTAGAGACCGTATATACCTTACTTGTTGGTGATTTGTATTTTCCGTTGCATTATATGCAAATGTTATTAGTTGTGCACTACTTGGACATTTAAATAAATAATTGTCGTAGTACGGAGCGCAGTGGCGTAATGTGATTGTTAAGATATGAAATACAGTATTAAAGGACATTTGCAATCCATCCAAATTTAAATTTTGTGAATTTGTTTTATACAATTTTTTTAAATTCCCATTCAATTCAATTTTCTGTGATTTAATGTAATCAATGTTCCCAACTCAACGTGAGGTTTTTCATTGTTTCATTCGTTCAAAAAGCTGAACGTCTTTAATTCAGTTTTTATCTTACGAGTTTTGTAAGATACATTTCAAGTTTACTAATCAACCACCATATACGCAGTGGCGTAGCGAGCATAACTC
>JAFFZR010000339.1:0-17200 GCA_018397195.1 Lethrus apterus
TTTTATAATGTTTTTAAGAAAATCGCTCGGACAGGTCAATTTTTGTTTTTAAAATGCCGTCTTCTGACGTTAATGTTTTTTGGAATGACGTCATTTGTTTTTGCACAATGACGTCATCATAATTTTTTTTAAATGACAACCCCCACTTTTTTCTTCTGTTTTTAATAGACCTTCTGACTGACGGTGATGTAAAAAAATTGGTACCTTACATAACAATTTTTTTTGAGTAAATGACACATTTACTTCAGATCGTCAGTGGTTATAATTTAGTATAAATAATAATCGTAAACATTCTAAATTAAAGCAAATAATAGTAATTTATGTATCTAAGACGAAGAGTGAAGCTTTGAGGTGCAATGACGTCATTATCGATTTTTTTAAATGACACCTCTTATTTTTTTCTTTTGCTTTTGATAGACNNTCCTTGATGTTTAAGTGGTAATTACCGAATTAATTCTTTACATAAGAACTTTTCTGAAAAAAATAACATTTTTTCTTCAAAAAATTAAAATTTTTGTTTAAAAGAAAAAATTTATTTGTGTCATTTATTCAAAAAAATTGTTATGTAAGGTACCGATTTTTTAAATCGCCGTTTAAGTAGTAAGAAAGTCTATTAAAAACAGAAGAAAAAAGTGGGGTTGTCATTTAAAAAAATTTATGATGACGTCTTTGTGCAAAAACAAATGACGTCATTCCAAAAAAAAATAACGTCAGAAGACGGCATTTCAAAAACAAAAATTGACCTGTCCGAGCGATTTTCTTAAAAACATTATAGAACGATTTTATGAATTTTGTTCCAAACTTTATCACCACACTGTATATAAAATACATAAAACATTTACTATGGAAATAATTTTTAATAACAAATTTTTTCTTTTCTTTAATGTTGTCTTTTTGTTTATCTTTAGCATAGTTTCTAAAGATAAACAAAAAGACAACATTAGGAAAGTTAAAAAAATTTATTCTGTAAAAAATTTACTAAATGTATTGGTATTTTTACGTGCAAGTATATTATATTATATGGTTTTAATACTTTTATTGTTAACATTTGTTTTATCTGAATTGTTCTTATACATGGTTTCATTTAGTGTGGGATTGTTCTACATTATTAATTTTCCACTCTACAGGCAGGGCCACCCTAATTACTTTATTAAGGGGTGCCAGTGTTACTAAGGGGTGCCAGCCTTTTGGGGCGGCAATTTTTCTTATAGGTTATTTGAATTTTGTATTTTCTTTTGTGATCCTTTTTATGCTTCCTTTGGACTCCTTTTTACTCCTTTTGTACATTCTTTTTTACCTTTTGAATTTCAATTGCGGAGCGAACCCAATAATAAATTTTTAAAAACTGAAAAACTGTCCTTTTGAATTTAAATAATTTGAGAATTTGAATTACGCAGCGAACCTAATCCATGTCAACCTAAAAATAAGTTATAAATTTTAAAATTGAATTAAGGGGCGATCCCAACCCTTTTAAAAACTGACTTTTTGAATTTCAATAATTTCAATTATGCGCCAGCCTAACCCATGCAAATCTAATTATAAATTTTAAAAACTGCCTTTTTGTATTTCAATAATTTCAATTTACGGAGCGAACCCAATTCACACAACTACCTTTCTCCATCCATCCGTACTCCTTTTTCGCAAGAAATAATTTATCACCTTATTTACTGGTAATTATATTAACTTTTTCTAGTTCTGAAATTTTGTAAAACTTCACTGGTCGCCCCGATTTCCCTCCCGTATATTTTCTTATGAAGAGGAGCGCATTATTGTTAGTAGCCCACGGGCGCCAAATATCTTAGGACGGCCCTGTCTACAGGTGTTTCGTTATTGCTTCTCAGCATAATTTTTTTTTATGGAAAACAATATATATTTTTACACATTTTTATTCTCAATTACTAATTAATTTGAAACATTTATAAAAATTTCAAATCGGCGTTCTGGCGTTAATTTTAAAAACTAAAACATAGGATTTGATATTCTGTTAATAAATTACTTTTTGAATTCTTTCCTTACAGAACAAAGGTCAGCCTTTAAGGTATTATTTGTAACATATTTAGACACATTATACAGTGTGTTTATTTCGTAGGTACCATTTCTGCCATTTTCAAATGATCATAACTCAACGTATCTTATTCAGAATTTTTTTGTTTATTATCTTAAAAAATGCATGTACAATTGCATAGAACTACAGATAGAGAATAAAAACATGTAAAAATATACAAGGGGTTCAATTAAAAAATAATTAAAAAATATGCCGCGCAGTAATAACACCCAGTGGAATGGAAAATAAAAGCCCGCACTAAATGTTTACCCTGTTTAATATGTGAATTCTTCGTTCAATTATTTTATTATAAATAATTAAATGTTTACATTTTATCTAAATTTTGTTTTACCTGTTTTGAATGAGATCAAGGCTATTAATAACACTTTTCAAATATATTCAGGGAGTTTCTAAATAATAACTAATACATCTGTTGTAACTGCGTTTTTTAGCAATTTGTGTATATTTGTGTGTTAATGTGTTTAATTTGTATATTAAAAAAATATGTATATATTTCTTTCGAGTATTTGTTCATATTCCATTTCCTCTAAGAATCTAATTTTGTTCACTTCAACAATTTTCAAAAATGCAATAACAAATTTATAACTTAATCAGTTTATCTTCTTATATACGTAATAAAATAAACGAGTAGAATAAAGTTAAGAATGGAACACAAAAGATTTTTTTTTATATATATATAACAAGAAAAATGTATAATGAAAATTTTACATAACATAAGGATATCATCAACAAAAAAAGACCAAGTCCAAAAATAAGTATAATTAAAATCACAGTGTTTGGTAAATAATCACATATAAAAACGGCGTTCAATTTATGAAATTCCAGTGTAAATCATATATAAAATTATGTCAAAAACTATACTTAAATTCGATAAATTAAATAATGAAAACTATTATTTGTTTGTATACTTTTACGTGCACAATAAGAAAACATTAAAACAAGTGAATTTAAGTATCCTTTTAGATAAAATATCTATAAATTACATGTTCACAAAGTAAGTCACATACTGAACTGAGTTTCAATAATTTCATGAGTCGTAACATCATGCAGGTGTTTAAAGCTCGAAGCTCGAAGTTGCAGTTACCGCATACAAATTCAAGTTTGCAACTCGCAGTTTGATATAAATGTCAAAGGATATGCACTATGATGTGATATACACCAATGTGGGTCACACCGCAATTAATATGCACACAAATCCCAAATTCCAGGTGTGAAGATACTCGGACCTTACGTTTAAATTATAATGTAGTCCGTGTTACAAATTAACATGTCAGATAAATTTCCCTTGAAAGATTACGAATTGATGGAAAAGGCTACCATGATTTTGGGTAAAAACAGTGTAAATAAATTTGAAGATATTTTGTAGTAATTTTGGGAAGAACTTTATTACAAATTCTTGGAGCAAAGAATCAAAATATTAAAAAGTTAGTAAAATTTTCAGCATTTTCGCTAATTAACCAATCTTGTTAGCTTGGTCGGATACGATTAAAACCATTTACAAATGTTCTAACGTAAATAATAGGAAATATAGGACGTCAGATGTAATCCCGAAAAAAATTCAGATCTGTCCGATAAGGACAAGAATTCTTAAATTAAAAAAAAATTAACACTGAAGGCAAATGAATAGAAATCAATGTGAGAGGAAAAAGGAAAAGACATAGCAATATGCGTGTCTTTCGGCAATAAACGTAAACAAACAAAAAACTTACCATTATTTCATATTTTAAATAAATTCCAATCCGAGAACCGATAAACAAATCGAAAATGTCCCTTAAAGTCGCAAACGTTCATGTCATTTCGTCGACGATTATCGAAAAATATAAACATTTACTTCGAGAGAAAGAAAAAATCAAAACCGACAAAGAAGCACGAGTCTGTTCAGGCAGTGACGGGCACACCTCCCTCACAATGTGCACGTCGCCTCATAAAAGAAACTTCTCGATCGAAACGCACAGAGATTCGCGCGAATTATCCGCATTTTTTGAGCATAAGGAAGTATAAAAAGTTCCTGTTCGTGTGGAATCGACGTCAAAAACGCAACATTATGACATTATGATACGCGTTCGCCGTCTGCGATATACTCAGCAACACTCCATCCCGTATATTGATCTCTTTCCCACTATTTTACCTGTTCGGGAAACGGAGCTTTTGGGGGAAACTCGTCGTTGTTGCCGGGGTAGTGGCAACACTGACGTCGACGGTTTTCCAACGAGTCAAACCGAACGGAAAAGCTCGGAGTTCGGGCTGATTTAAATTTAACCAATATTTCATTTTTTATTTCATCTTGTTCGGGTTTGGATGTATGTGATGTTAATCTTTACACAGATCGGATATAAAATTCTGAAAAGAACTTTCTTAAGTAACATAAGAATAGAATAGAATAGAATAAGAATATAAAATATTTCGTTGAAAGCTGAAATTTATTTTTGATATCAACATTATAAACATTATAAACAGCATCTAGACGACCTCTTTGAAGGATTTAAAATGTACAATTTATTTCTAAAAGTAGAAAATATTATAAAACGAATTTATAAAAAATAATTTTAGAATAATTTAATATGTAATTTAAAGTACAATAAATATAAATGTACAAAATGCGGATTTGGAGACGGTAACTGAATGCATTGGTTTATATTTTAAATTAAAAATAAATAAATTAATTTTTGTCACAGTAATTGAAAATGTAGGTAATAATAATTTTATGTTTATCTTTCTTTATTTTCACTTTATCAACGTAATGAACCTAAAATTAAAATTACGCTACTGTAGCGCCATCTATTTTATAATAATATGTAACATGTCAATGTATTTAAAATAAAATATATTATGATTTTATCGTTTTTCTATTGTGGCGCCATCTGTTATGCAGTAGATATGTAAAGTAAATTCATGATAAAGGTTTCTGTTTTGCCAAAGTTAGTTATATTTAAAAATTGTTTTGAAATTTAACTAATTAAATTAGTACGTTTCTTACATCATAACAGTAAATTTTAATTTGTAATTTAATAACTACAATAAATACAAATGTACAAAATGTGGATGTGGAGACGCTAACTGAATGCATTGGTTTATGTTTTAAATTAAAAATAAATAAATTAATTTTTGCCGCAGTAATTGAAATTTGAAATGTAATAATAATTTTAAATTTATCTTCGTTTATTTTCACTTTATCGACGTAATAAACCTAAAATTAAAATTACGCTACTGTTGCGCCATCTATTTTCTACTAATATGTAACATGTCTATGTATTTAAAATAAAATATAAATTTTAAACATTAGAGTTTTGTGTCGCCATCCGTTATGCAGTAGATAAATAAAGTAAATGATGACGGTTTCTGTACTGCCACAGTTATTTATGTTTAAAAATGGCTTGAATTAATTAAAGTAAGATTTGCCTCTTTTTACAAAATTATCAACAAATAGCATACTATTTATTTTCATTTCATCAACGCAACGTAATGAACCTAAAATTTCAAATTTCGCCAAAGCGCCATCTATTTTATAGTAACATGTAACATGTAAATGTATTTAAAATAAAATATTATCATTTTATCATTAGTCTATTGTGGCGCCATCTGTTATGCAGTAGATAAATAAAGTAAATTCATGATGATGATTTCTGTTTTGCCACAGTTATTTATATTTCAAAATGGGCTTGAAATTTAATTAATTAAAGAAAGATTGGCCAATTTTTTCAACATTATCAATAAATAACCAACTATTTTTAAACAAATTTACGGCTGTTGTTTGTATAGTGTACTGTGCTGTAATTATCAGCAAAGGTAAGTTAGTACTAAATTTACTTTGGGAATTTATCAATAGATGTCGCTAGAGATAAAAAATAAAAAAATATTTGTATCCGAGAAAACGGGAAATCCAATATGTTGAAGTTTAACATTATATTTAATAAATAAGAATGAATCTAACAAAAGAAGTTAACATACGGCGGAATAAATTTCTTTTTTTTTTTTTGAATACACATTTCGATTCTAATAATTTTGAATAATTTCAAAGATTTGGAAAGAATATTTTTGGAAAAATATTTCTGCTTTTAGAAGTTATATTTTACAACGATTTTTTGTTGAAAAAATTTATTTTTGATGATATATTTTTATATTAAAACAGCATCAAGACGAGCTCTTTGGAGGAATGTACAATTTATTCCTGGAAGCAGAACATATTATAAAACGAATTAAAAAAAAAACAAATTTAAAATAATACCTGCTAATAATAATACTTATATCCGATAGCAATTTAATATGTAATTTAATAACTACAATAAATATAAATGTATAAAATGTGGATGTGGATACACTAACTGAATCGATTGGTAAAAATAAATAAATTAATTTTTGCCACAGTAGTTGAAATTTGAAATGTAATAATAATTTTATATTTAATTTCCTTTATTTTCACTTTATCCACGTAATGAACCTAAAATCTTAAATTTCGCTAATGTAGCGCCATCTATTTTATAGTAATTTGTAACATGTAAAATAAATGATGAATTTTTAACATTAGTCTATTGTGGCGCCATCTGTTATGCAGTAGATAAATAAAGTAAATTCATGATGATGGTTTCTGTTCTGCCACAGTTGTTTATATTTAAAAATGGGTTTGAAATTTAATTAATTAAAATAAGATTTGCCAGTTTTTACAAAATTATCAATAAATAGCATATTATTTATTTTCACTTCATCAACGCAACGTAATGAACCTAAAATTATAAATTTCGCCAAAGCGCCATCTATTTTATAATAATATGTAACATGTAAATACATTTAAAATAAATATGATCATTAGTCTATTGTTTCGCCATCTTTTATGCAGTAGATATATAAAGTAAATTCATAATGATGGTTTCTGTTTTCCACAGTCAATTATATTTCAAAACGGGCTTGAAATTTACTTAATTAAAGTAAGATTGGCTACTTTTTCAATATTATCAATAAATAGCATATTCTTAAACAAATTTACAGCTGTTAGTTTGTGTAGTATACTGTGGTGTAATAGCAAAGGTAAGTACTAAGTTTACTTTGGGAACTTATCAATAGATGACGATAGGGATAAAAATAAAAAATATTAATATAGGAGAAAACGGGAAACTTGAGGTTTAACATTAGTAAATTTAATAAATAAGAATGAGTCGAGCAAAAGAAATTAAAATCTGGTGGAATGAAAATTTATTTTTATTGAATATACATTCTGATTCTGATAATTTTGAATAATTTCAAGGGAAACTTTTTGGAAAAATGTTTGATTTTAGAAATTATATTTTACAATGATTAAAAGAGATTTAAAACATCGTCAGGTAATATCATTTTATTTTTAAATAATGACACAAATGCTTACATTGGAAATCTATCTGTCGTCTTCTAGATTATCTACAATTGCATATTGTTTCATAGTTGAGTGTTACAATTGATGACCATCCAATCCAGGCTCTGAAGGGATATAGGATCTCCACAGTAGTATGGGAGTGCCACCTAGTGTTAGAAAGCGTGCCTGAGAAGAATGCCGTGTAAACCAGATGGGTACCTTCAAATCTTGAAACTCAGAATCCACCCAACCCAATCAAATTCTAATTTAATCAAAGACTCGAAAAAAAACTCCGTCCCATATAGTCATAACTTATAAATAAGTTATGAAATCGTGGAAGTCATTGTACACTAGAGCATAATTGGTTCTGAATTTACTGTTAACTGGAAGGATGGCTGTGAAAAATACACAAACAAAAAGGCTAACAAAAAAAGGCTGGAGCACAAAACGCACACATATCTATCAAAAATATGGTCTGCTAAGGATCTTTCAAAGAAACAAAAATACACAAATTTAATACCAACGTCAAAAGTCCTGTACGGGTGCGAGTCATGGACACTTTAATGGGTCGATTCTGCCCATTAATACAAGGTGTGACTATAGCCATAGAGACTATAGTTATAACTTACATTCTTTAAAAATACAAAAATTTAACAATTATCACCTTTAATAACCGTAAATTTCTGTCCGTTTTCTTCGCACTTTTACCTTTAATTCTCATAAAATTTAATTTACATACTGCTATGATATTTGACAATATGAATTATTTATTTAATATTATTTTTAAATAGGTTATATCACTGCATATCATTTAGTTTATTTATATTGGAATCAGATTTACGCTTGTGAGAATGACAAAAACACAAAAATTTTAAAATATTGTGAAAAAAAACTCATTTATTTAAAAATATTTAAATAATTTTTAAATGAATAAAAAAAATTTACAATCATTTATTATGTTTTAAATTGAATATTACAATTGTAAATTGACTCACCTAATCGGTGTTGAGTATCCAAATTCAACCACACTAAACCAAAGCATAACATAATCGGTCAATCACCGAATTGATTAGCACGTGACACAGGTTCTTCCCAGATTGTTTTCCTTTCGGAAATGAGTCACAATACGACTGCTGTTTGTCGCTGTGTTCGGCCTTTTATAACTAAAATCCTTAATAAAAACTATTTCAACAAAAACCATTATGTCCACAGTTCTGTTGAGTAAAATTAAAATTACAGTTTTTATGTCTAATTGTAGCTTAAAATTAAAGGAGTCATGCAATGTAAATTATGCAACCAACTATACAAAATGACATTTTCAGTTGCAGAATGATGAACTTTAATATTCTATACTGCAACCAGGAATTTTGATGTCTAATTGTAGCTTCAAATTAAAGCATTCATGCAATGTAAATTATGCAACAAAATATACAAAATGACATTTTCAGTTGCAGAATAATGAACTTTAATATTCTATATTGCAACCAGGAATTCTTCGGAGTGCGTTTCTTCGATTACCATCATCCATGAATTCTTCTTCTTTGTCCAATTAACAAAAGTTATCATGAATTCAATTTATAAATAAATAGTATTTTCAAAACAAATGTTTAACTTAAGTTTATCTAACGATTATTATTATTATTATTACCATTTTTTAAATTTTTTAAAATTAATTTAAGTTATTTCATCCATCGCTAAATTTGCGCTTTTTCAAAACATAATTTTAATTTACAAATTAGTTACTAATGAACTTTTGCAGCGATTGCGACCAAACTTCACGCACATATACAAGAAGGATGTACGTTGAACACGTGACACACGCGTTGCTAAGCAACCATTATTTTCCAAGATATTTCATGTTATTTAATGACCACACCTCGTATACAAAAATCCAGAAGTCACAGACGTTTATAAAGCGATGTCTATGATAGAGAAAAAAAATCAGCGCTAACACCATAACAAATAAGAATCAATATAAAGAAGAAATTTTATGTTGCTACGAAGAAATTTTTTTCATGGTGGCTTTATTCACATTCTCATTTAATCATACCCAACTTGTCTAAATAGTATTAGTTTAACGATGTAACTAGAGCTGTAGTACATAATAATGGACTTAATTCTTAATAAATGAATTCACATTGGGGTAATTCTAGCGGATAGATGTTATTGGATCGCCCCCTTTCGGACTGCTCTGAATCAGTGGACCGGAAGTGTTAACACTGCGTTATTAGCTGTGTATTAGCACACCCCACGAGATTGGGGTCGCAAACAGCGGGGGTGAACAAGTCCCTTCCATAACAACTTCCAATAAAAGTATTATAGAGATGCTTTTATTACCAATTTGTCCACATTGGGATGGCTTTCGCTCTCGTCGAGATTTTTGCTCTCTTTTGAGGTTTATTGACTGTTCGAGATCTTAAATTCCAGATAATGACTTGTTGGATTTTACAGATCATTTGATATCGATGCGTTAACTTTTTTACGTTTGACGTCCAATGTAGAAATGACTACGACGTATTATTTGCACGTAAATAATAGCTATAATTAGACCTTAAAATGTACGTTTCTTACATCATAACAGTAAATTTCGGTCTTGCATGCGCCACATCACGATGCATATTCATGTATTTATATTCTAGATTTCCGCAAAGGATGCGAGGGTTAAAATTCAGGGAAGGTTTTATTTCCTAAATAATGGTTCTAGAAAGCTAAGTAAATAGCCGGGGGGAAAGTTATAAATTTTCTACGCGTTTGTTTTGTAAACCCCTTTCTCACATAGAAAAAGGATAACGTTTCCTTGTGTGCATAAAATCCACCTTTGTTTTGCTCTTTGTATCATTTATAACGCTTATCAATTGTTTTCAGTAATTAACATTTTCTTTTAATTATCGTTGGAATTTAAAAAATAAATTGTTTAGTTTGTGTGTTTATTATGTATTTTTTTAATTATTTTAATGCTTCGCCGCACTGTGAATTTTTTTGTATTGGTATCATTTAATCCTTTATATTATTACAGTTATGATTGGCGCAAATCACTTTGAAAATAAAACAAAATCCATTGAAAAAAAAAAAAAAACGAATGTGGGCAACGAATCTGTGGTTTTGTACAAATGAAGTTGTTAAAGAAGTCAGAGGGTGAATACAAAAGAAAGAAGAATAAAATTAAAGATAGACGAAAAGCGAAATAAATATTTATTTGTTTCTTTTAAAATTCGTTCATGGATTACGACATTATGAAAAAACCCTAATAGATTTTTTAAAAAGCTTCTTGAAAATGTTAGGCGACTTTCCCGGAAAAATTTTGTTTTTATTCCGTTTTATTTCTATTATTTGTAAAGTGAGATTTTCAAAAATTATACATTTTCACGATCTTAATGTGAATTTATTTTTATTTAATTACTGTTATTATTTTAATTAAAATGCATAGTTAAAAGTGTAAATATTTATAAATTAAAATAATATACAATTTTTAATGCACAGATAGATTTTAAATTTTCCAGAAAAGCAACGAATTTTAATAAAATTTCTTTGAAGAGGAGAAGAAATGTTTGGAATGAAGAAAAAGATGCAACTAAGCCATTTCGATGGAAATTATTTTAATGACGACTATGTTTATTTATATTCAAGAAATAAAATTATATTATGTATGCCGTGAGATTATGAACGTCAGATATTAGTTTTAAAATTTGTAGTTTTTCCGTAGGATCTTCCGAGTTTCCTACTGTCTGCGCATGTTATACTTGAGCGTCGTGCGGTTGATGTTTTAAAAACAAATATGACTTACATGACAAAGTTATTTGTTGAAGAACGTACAATGATGGTTCAAGGTAAAATCTTCTCATGTGAGAGAAAATCTGCTTGTGTTTTTCGGATAATGCAAAAATCAAGTGCATACGGATGACACACATTGGGATAAAATCCCAAAAAACTGGCCAAAACTAGAAGTTTTCATTCTACAAATCCAAAGTTGTGTATCTATATATTTTTCGGGTTGCTGATAATCAGTGATAACGAATCCGGAGTCAAATCATCCGAAACCAAGATGGCGGATTCAAAATGGCGGAATTTTTTTCTAAAAAAATCATTTGATTATCATCAAATTTAATTTAAGGATGTTTCTTGGGTAGCTGATAACGAATCTGGTGTCAAATGATCTGAAAACAAGATGGCGGATTCAAAATGGCGGATAGAAAGGTCTTTGTCACCAACTTTAACTTATAAGGGTTTTTTGGGTCGCTGAAAACGAATTTTATAATAAAATTTTCACGAAAAGGGTAGGAAATGCTTGAAGGATGTTTATAAATAACCAACAAGTAGTATAAGCGTGTAACCATAAAAAAAATGTATTGACACTCAAATGACCAAATTAAGAACTATTCAGTATCGAATTTTCACAATCAGAATTACTGATAGTTTTGTCGTCTTCAGTTGAATATTCACTTAAACTATGGTGAGTTATACGATTCGGGATGAAACTAACAGTTCAATAGCTCCTGGTGATAATGATTTCGACTTTTTGAAAGGTGTCTTTCGCAAAGTCGAAAACCATGGATCTGAAGCTAGCAAAAGCTTTCGAAAAACATCTTCCAAATTTTTCTGTCTATTGCATAAATTTGTTGCACGATTCTTGTGTTTTCTCAGAGTTTTTTTAAAACACAAATCGATTGCCGTTAATAAAAATATCTTTGAAATTATAGTTTTACTCCTTAGCAATAAACCAATAAAAGCTATGTATGTATATATAGTGATGGAAAAAAGTTTCCGGACTGGTATCAGAATTTCATATACGGGGAGCCCCGAAAGGCCTGTACAAAATAATAACATATATTCCTGAGGTCAAAATAGAACGATTTAACCCAACTTACCTCTATTCAAAGTTGCTTCGTTTAGCCGCTAGAGGGATACAAATTTCCTGAAAAGAAATCGTTTTTTCGAGAAAACTTTATAACGCTTTTCGCGATTGGGACCAAATTTGGTATGTGGATTTGTACTAAAAGAGAGCATTATTTGGCATGTTATTTTCTCTTCTGCCTGTTTTGTAAGTGGTCAAAAAATGGTCATCCACATCTTAAGAAGCTCATACTTTTTTTGTTATTTGATGAATACTTTTGAAACTTTATTTGCTGATAGATACATAAGTTACCTACATTTCTTGTCTCTTGCTCCATTTCGTCATTTCTCATAGTTTAGGCAGAAAAAAATAATAACCCTCAACACGAACTAGAAAAATTTAATCAAATCAAAGAAAAAAATTCACAACAAATGTTCGAATATACCGCCTTCTGCATGAATGCAAAGATTAACACGTCGTAAAAATTTGAACTGGACCCTTCTCATCATTTCGACATCGTTTTTTAAAGTGTCTACTGCAGGAATTATGGCAACGCATACAAAATGCAGTAGACACTCTAAGAAACGATGTCGAAATGATGAGAAGAATCCAGTTCAATTTTTTCGACGTGTTAATCTTAGCAATCGTGCAGAATATTTGTTGTGAATTTTTTCCTTGATTTAATTAAAATTTCTAGTTCGTGTTGAGGGTTATTATTTTTTTTCTGCCTGAACTATGAGAAATGACGAAATTGAGCAAGAGACAAGAAATGTAGGTAACTTATGTGTCTATCAGTAAAAAAAGTTTCAAAAGTATTGATCTAATAACAAAAAAATTATGAGCTTCTTAAGATGTGGATGACCATATTTTGACCACTTAAAAAACATGCAGAAGAGAAAATAACATGTCAAATAATGCTTTCTTTTAGTACAAATCCACATACCAAATTTGGTCCCAATCGCGATAAGCGTTAGAAAGTATTCTCGAAAAAACGATTTCTTTTCAGGTCATTTGCATCCCTCTAGCGGCTAAACGAAGCAACTTTGAATAGAAGTAAGTTGGGTTAAATCGTTCTATTTTGGCCTCAGAAATATGTGTTATTATTTTGTACAGACCTTTCGGGGACACTCCGTATATTTTTGTGTAGATTTTGTCAGTTTTCCAAATATACATTCTTTCTTAATAAATATCGTTTTCTTGCTTTCATTCATATTATTTTCATAAATTTCTTTTCGAAACCAAATAATTTAGATTTATAAATATCATTTTCGTTCGTTGGATACTCATAGGTGTTCAAACTTTCATTCAAAGTCAGGCTAAAGTCAGTTTTTTAAAATGGAACACCTAGATTATTTTTATACACTCCAATACAGAATTGAATTCTGTATCGGTTTGTATCCAAATTCCCTCTATTTTTTCATTTGTCCTAATCGACGGGAACATTTATCCTAATCGACGGGTACATTTGTCCTAATCGAGGGGTATATTTGTCCTAATCGAAAAAAATGTTTTAAACGTCACAGTTAGGGGCGCTGTCCGAAATCTGAATAGTTACACACTTTTGACAACGAAATTTTTTTCCCACAAAATCTCCGCTGCACGATTTTCAGTCTTTGACGAAATCGACACGAACATTATTTGTCCTAATCGACGTGAACATTTGTCCTAATCGACGTGAACATTTGTCCTAATCGCCTGTTGCGCATTTGTCCTAATCGACAACAAATTTTTGAACGCCAAAATTAGATGCACTGTCCGAAATCGGAATAGTTATACACCTTCGACGCCGAAATTTTTTTCTCACAAAATCTCCGTTCGTTCTAGTCGACACTAGTGCATTTGTCCTGATAGTTTTTTATTATTCGTAGTTTTTTGTAATAAATAGTTGAATTTGCAATTTAGTTAAAGATTTTAAATCAACAATGTTCTCATTCACTCCTTTAATAACAATTTTTAAAGAAATACGAAGAAAGTTGCAGAAAGTATTTAAAATTGTACAAGAAAAGTCCTACGGAGGGTAAAATTCACAATCTTAAAACTGTTTTGGACTTTATGGTGTTCCAGAAAAATTGAAAACTATGTCATATAAATTTTTTTTTGTGAAACAGCATCAACACTGAATAATCATGTTATCATTTGTGACATATAAGTCCATAATTACTTCAATATGAATTCCTTTTGAATAACGTAGTCTATACATACCTATACTTATACATATGTATACATAACATATAATATGATTATGTCTGGAACGAAAGCGAGGCGTCGCGTACTAGTTATTATTAAAGTCAGAGCCCGAATGCAAATGTGTAAATCAATATTTACCTGTTGCTGTGTTGCTGTTACCGAATACGAATTTATCTGGTCTTTATCTACATACATATTGTTATATGTTGACATATTGAACAATTAATATAAAATTATCTTGTATGTACAGCACTTCAAAATTCGTTTATTCATTTTTGCACAAAAAAAGATTACTTAAACAAAATTAGTATTTTCTGTGAACAAAATGCACGCAAAATAAAATTTTATTAAGTTTTGATACAAAAAAAATGTATTAAAACTTAATAAAATCCTAAGATTATTGTAATTTTCCGTACAAGAAATCTCGCAGATAAGATTATTCCGTTCAGAATGATTAAAAAAGGACTTACTCCTGATTCTACTTTCATTATTATTATTCAAACATTGATTTTTAAAACATATTAATTTTTTTATTGAAAATTGTTAATCATAAAGGGATGTTAATTTTTGCAAAAAAATGTTCTAAAATGCTGCACTTTTAATTCTAATGTGACATTTTTATTTTTTCCGGAACTACATGCAATCGAATATTTGCTCGACAAAGTTGACAACACTGATCATTGCGTCAATTTAAAAATCAATTTGTAGTAACAATTAAATGATTTTATTAAAAGGACAAGTACTAAACCTTAATACTTAATACAACATATCAAAACGTAATTAATCTAATGCTGATGACACGTTAATAAATGTTATCAAATTGTCTATTGCTTTTAGAATGACATCGAAATAAATTAAAAACCGAAAGGGATCCGAGTTGTTTCCTTGCGGCACACTAAGAAATTAGCAAAATATCTAAAGTTTACAATTATTAACATTTACAAATATGTTTCGATTCGATAAGTAAGATTTCAGCAGTAATTTATGCTGCAGACAACAGTCTGAACAGTACTTTCTTATTCGGTCCTTATACATTTACAAATTTGTTTCGATCGGATAAGTAACATTTCAACAGTGATTTATGCTACAGACAACAGTCTGGACAACAGTACTTACTTATTCGGTTCTTTATTACAGTGCACGGGGATTGCGTTTGTCTTTTTCTGCAAAACTCTTTCCACTCCTCGATTTTGTTTGCCACCTTTGTTATAGATCTTTCAGACATCTGGTCATCCTATGTTTTTCTTTGGGGCACTCTTCTTTACTTTAAATACCCATATTCACCATACTCGCTTCTTGTATTCTAACCACATGACCTCATACTCGCTTCTTGTATTCTAACCACGTGAACCCATACTCGCTTCTTGTATTCTAACCACGTGACCCCACCTTCCTTCCTGTTTGTCGTTTAATGCTTCTACTTCCCAGAGGTTCTCGACTAGCTTTATTTCTTATCCAATTTTGAAATCCCTAATATTCTCCTCTTCACATGCACTCAGTATGCTTTTATGTCTTTCGTGTATTAATAGCTTTAATAGGACAAAGAAAACCTTGTTAGTCAAGCTAGATAAGATAAATGAAAAAAAATTTTATTCAATTTTCTTAGATTCCAATTAATTTCTAATTTCACATTGTACAGACGTTATACAATACTATTTTATGTGTTCTTTCACGTACAATACATAAATAATTATAATTGACACAGACACACTGAAATGCCATTTTTTTTCCTTTTTCTAATAAGACGATTCAAAATTACGAAAACTTCAGTTACAATAACCTGTAAATAATAACGAATCTATAAAATAATAATTGTACAAACAAATGCAACAATTAATTACACAGTTGTATTATCCTTATTAAGTTCATCATTTTCATTTTTATTGGTTGTTTCAAGGTCCATATTTCATTTGGGTTGTCAGTGACTATAATATCGAAAACAGAGTTGGACGATTTTTCCTACAGAACTCGTTTGGAATAACGAATGATATAAAATCTACTGGGAAATCAAGAATATAATATCAAGAGAATTCCAAAATGCATTTTTTATTAAAGATTTAATCTTAGAGGAAGACAAGAGCCAAATAAATTCCACTGACTGAATATTAGATTATATGTTCAAACCAAAATTCGTATCCAACATAAATCTGCTTTCGGCAGACGTCAAATTTTTTTTGTTCGACTTTAATATCTATATTTTATAAGAATTCTTTTGTTAATTGAACGTAAAAACAAAAACAACATAAGATACAAAAATTATAATCCCTTTTCTGATAATGGATATTAATATTACAAGTTATTAAAAATTAAATATAATTCTTAGATTTCCAAATTCCATGATGTGGTATGTACAATCATTGTCATAGTAAATGTCGTACCAATAAAACGCACGTCGAGTTTAAAAAGGACAGAAGGGTCGACCGTATTTAAAAAGGATCTGTTTAAAATTCATTTATTCTAAAATTTGTGTTACTCCAACGTTCCCCGGCATAATATTATCTTTAAGCTATTTATAAATGTAAAAAATATTTTTCAGTTTAAAAGTATCCTAAAATAAAAATATTGGACATAAATTTTATGATTCAGGATATATTGAATTCTCTCATATAGCTGTTTGTAACCACCAAACAATTAACAAATATCTCAAAAAATAAATTAAATAGAACAAGTATAGCAAGCGTCAAAAATAATTTAATTATTAATTTAAAAACAGAAAATACGATTTTGTCCTACGTTAATCATTACTACATAAATAATATAACAAACAATTGAGTACAGAATGCACACGTAATAA
>JAFFZR010000340.1:0-12497 GCA_018397195.1 Lethrus apterus
AATTACAAATAATGTATCATTGTTATAACAAATCTCTGCTGCATCGATTTGCAAAGATTAATTTCGTTCTTGTTAATTAATGTTAGTGAATAGATTTCCTTTTGCTTGTATTAGTGAAAATAAATTGATATAATTCCTCGTATTTTCCATAGGGATAATTATTTAATTGTTTCTAAGGAAAAACGCACGGAATTAAATTAATTAATGTTTTTATAATACTTGCAATAATTTTATGTTTATTTTAATTTAAATACCCCCACCCCGCGATTTTACAATATCGTAAGTTTCTTCCAGTTCGTTAGATGGCGCAAAACATGGTTCTCAATCGTGATAAATAAGATTCCTTTCTATCCCGTATAGGTTATTATTATCTATGCTTATGAACATATACATGTTATTGTACAGAAGTCACGCCTTGTAAATAGTGTAATAAAGCTATAAAATTATTGAATTTGTTAAAAAAAATTGTTAGCAGAGTCCCAACAGGGAAATGAAAAAAACATCACGTGATGAACATGGTTTGACGAAAATTCTGTATTCTATAAATATTGAAATAAAATTACAGCATTAACTAAAAATGTTACAATGTATTTCTGTTTGCAAATATCGATTCATTCAATACTCACTTTCGAGAATATAAAGTGGTTTAGCGGATAAAAAAAGGTCAAGGTACGTATACAACGGTGTGAAGTATGTACTATACATACATCGACGTCACTATATCGATTGCGACGCCGGCCGTCGCGACGTCACCTTCAACATCGTTCGTCGTTGCAGAGCTGTTTTAAATATTCAGAAAATGATTTTCGACCGCTTCTAAGTGAGTATAATTCCCCTTACATAATTTATTATAAATTGATAATAATCGATACAATAGATACCATATGTATCGTTTCAGTTTTAATGTGATTTTGTATGCTTCATGTATGCCGAGTTAATAACTAACGATAAACAAATTATGATATATAACACTTACCGAAAATCGCACAAAATTTGCAAAAATTGTTGAAAAGAACGCTCACCGTTAAAACATGGTCGACGAAACAAAACACAAATTGCTTTTGATGGCGGCTGATTGTTGAATTTGAAACTTGGATTGACAATACCGACAATTACAATAATTACGTAAAGCGTTATTATCGAAGTACGCAATAATAAATAATTTATCGCATATAAATGCAAGAATTAAAATTGATCTTTGAAATTATCGATAAAGTAGAAATCTGTGTGTCAACGAGTTTGATATAGTCCGTTTCGCGACTCCAGAGTTGTATTATAATTTTAATTTACGACGTACAATTAATACATTTTTCATAATAATTTCCATTAATGTACTATGTAATTACCGCAAATTTATGATTAATTTCGCAAATAATGACAAGGTAAAAAAAAATACCAATTTCGTATCTAGAGTCTGTTCCAACCTTAATGTCCAAAAATTTTGCAAAATATAAAAAGATGCTTTTACGTCCAGTTTAGTTATAATTTTCGCAATTCATTATGTTGTATATTTTTATGAGGATTTAATTACATTTTCAATCGACATAAAATAAAATAAATTGGCGTTGTGTAATAAACATAATTTACGCTTACATTTGCATTTTTTCAATTATCATAAAATTAACTTTCATTCGTATTTCAATCTGTTGAGTAACTAGTAATTATCATATGACGCCAGTCAACACCATTAACACTAATTATAATAATTTTACAAAAAAATACACATTTCAATTTAAATTGATCGTTTTCTTTATTTTTGAACACAATAATGGTTAATAATAAAATTGTTGTTCAATTTTTGTTTATTTAAACAATTTAATCACTTCCACTCAACGTGATTTGTTCAAATTTCTTAGTACAACATTTAAAAAAATATGAGATTTATCTAAACATTTATATTATATATAAGATAAGGTAATCGCAAAAACAAAGGAATGTTAACTTAGCAGGGCCGGAATAGCGATTTAAGCATAAATTGATAAATTGATGAGTTTGATTATTTTATTTTAGGATTCGTGTTTACACATCATTCCTGTTTCAGATAAAACCTGATCAACAGTCAAGATGCTGATAACTCCAACGTCCTATACGACGACAATCAAATTAAAATTAAAACGTTTTGTGAACAAAAAAAGCAGAACTGTTTTCGAGTGCTAATTCTTTGTAAAACACGTGCACATTTCGTGGTGGGGATCGATCCGTTTGGGGAATTCTAGTGGGGAGAAGACCATATAACAATCGAGTTTTACTTGACAGTACACAGCTGATTTTTTCAACAGAGTGTGTTAGCGCATAGGTAGTTCGAATAAAAAGCAAGAGCTTGTGCTTTTTGTTTTTATTTTAGTGTCTTCTTCGTTGTATGGGTGAGTCATAAATTTATCTACATGTGCAAATTTTTAGTTTCTCAGCATCTGGTTTGTGAAAGCTTTTGTTTGGCGTTCGAACACAAAATTCATTTTTATTCGTAGGTTTTAAACAAACGACGAACGCTTTACAAATTCAATTTTTTCGTTTGTCTATAGCTGACGTAACCAATTTTTCTTCGAAAGTTGAGTTAATTCATCAGAATTCCAAGAAATTCGATTTTACTATTAATAAGCGTTAGTCACGTTTTATCAGTGGCGGAGCGAATACATTTTTATGACGCACATTTTTAACATAATTTATTTAAATATCTTATTAATTATCAATTAATTATCAATTAAAAATTGTTACAATCAGTAATTTAATTATAATTGTTTACGCGTTAGTCATATTATTTTAAAAATATGGAAATGGAAGCGCAATTAAATGATTTTTCGCCCACGTTTACGTTGCGTTCAATTTCGAAATATTTTGCGTCACAGACCGGAACAAAGACGTCGGCGATGACGCATTTTTCTAGAACTTATTTCTAATTCCGTAAACATACTGACACGTCAGATTATTTTTAATTACCATAATCGTCGTTCGAACAAAAAAGGTTCGGAAATGATGGCGATATTCATCGATATGAACTTGTATTATTTATCAGATCACTGATAAGCAACCAAAATTTTTTGTATCGAACTGATTTACAAATCATGTTTGTGAACATAAAGTATTCGTCATTCAGGGGGGGCTCTGAGTTTTTGGTGCTGGGTGATTCCCCCAAATAGTTGTAATTTTGTTGTGTAGGTGAAGATTTAACCGACCGATACAAGTTCGTTAATATTTACAAAAATTATTCACACATTATTTTTATTGAAATGAAATTTTATGTAGAATTATTCGTTAATAAAAAAACTTATATAATTATTTTTGACACCCAAGCTCACGGACCAATTGAAATATTTAAGAATCCCTGCTCTAACTCGCGACTTATTGGAGAGTATAAGAGAGCTATGCTGATGAGGATTAATAATCCGAAACCATGATCAAGCTAATTAAATTTATAATTTTTCTTTTATTTTGTAGAGCGTGAGAAAAACCAATTATCGACGTTACTGTGTACAGCTGAGAAAGATGCAGCTGTACACGGATCAAGTGGCTCGCGAGCAGTCTCGAATGTGTTGTTGCCGTTGGAACAGACGAGCACAGATCGTGATTACGTACCAACGGTCGGCCGTTGGGGCTGCGAATGGCCAAGTTGACTCGAAAACTCAACACTATGGGCCCCAGAAAGGTCCCTTATAGGGGCCACAAAATCCGGTCAGAAGTCCGGTAAGAACAAAGCGATCCGTAAGAACAACGCGATCCTTCCAAGGAACAACAATTCGCATTTAGTCGAAAATTGCCTGATATTGTTCAATAATAATGTGGAAGTACCGCAATCCACTCAGGTGGAAGGACCTTGGCCCATCGATCATCCACTTCCTTTACCGACTTGGGCTCCTGAAGCCAAATCACCTCTGAAGTTTACGACCGTATGGGAGTACGAGGAGTTGGCTTCGAATATCGAGTTCTACGTCCAGAAGATCCTCGAGGAACACAATTACAACACCATCGGTAATTTTCTCGCTCTTTATCGGGGTTTTAAAAGAAGTGGATGTTCGAGCCTTTCCGAATATTATCAAAGGTAACAATTGGTAATTTTTCAACTTATTAAATTAATTTTTTAATTTACAGTTACGCACCGTTTATAACTTCAGCTCATCATACATGCGTGGGCTTGGCTTTGGAATTATGGAAAAAACTCTGTGCCCTCGATCATCAATTTCCTTATTTAACAAATCATTTCTATCTCGTTTCGTGTGAAGAAGGCGTAGATGCATTGGATTACGTTGCACTTTACGAAGATCTGGGTGCTGTCACAAGTGTGCTCGAAAAAGAACATGTTTTGCTTGCTTTGAAGTTTGAGATTGGAAATCGATCTGGAGTGCTCCTTTGCGATCCCGGTTATCACATCGGAAGGGTCATAACCGTCATGTCCGATGAAAATTATCCACACACCGGTAAATACAATCTTAGCCACATCAAGTCCTCCCACAGGTCCAGCCGCCTACAGTCCCTCCACCAATGAGCTCATCTTTCCATACCCATGCAAAATCTGCATCGTCTAAAATTTATTTGCTTTTTCTTCATTTCCACATCGTAATTTCTCTCTTCTCCATGTCTCTTCCCCTATAAGTACTCCTAGGTCCTACCATATGTGCACAAGACCTTATACTTTTTGTTGTGTCGTCTTCTCTAGCCACAGTGCCCTCTTTATCCCCCTTTTTAAAGTCCTTTCCATGTACTTGTGGTCCTTCATCCTCCACGCCCCCACTCTATACTGTAATATGCAGCACAAAATTTTGCAACTAGATTATTCGATTAATTTTAGGTTGGTTTACACAATCACAAGAAAGCAATTTGAAAAAAGAATACCGTTACTCATTTTCTTCGATCAACACAAATTTCATCGAATGGACGGAACGTAACACAAAATTGAATTTAGTGGAGGTGTTCAGTGCGTTGATTTACGTAGAGAAACCCTATCTGACGGCGGTTGACGTAACTGAGCGAAGAAATTTAGTCTATAATTTCCGAAGCTTGCTCTCGCGCGACACAAAAGGTCATCTAATCGCAGGCGTGTACTTTAAAGTGAAAGAAAATTGCGACGAATTCACTTTGTTTTACGTCGACAACGGTAAACAAAGGATCAAGATGAACTTTGCCATGTTTCAATATCCGGAATTGGTAAATTAAATTATCGTATTTTGTGACTATGCGAATTTATTTTTTTTTTTTTAGATTAACGAAGGAGTTTTGAAAATTATAACGAAGTGTAACGATCAGTTAAAATTGAAGGAGAATGAGTTGTTGGATGTTTTGTCGGCTGTCGGCGAAGTACTCAACGACAAGATTTATTTGAATCAATTGTTGGATATTAATAACTGCATCAACAACATGACTGAAGTCAACTAGCATATAGCAAATACAGACTCATCTCATATTAATTTTTTATTTTGTTTGACTAATTTTTTGGTATTTGGTTTAGTTGGTTTGTTAATGTTTTATTTTATTGTGTTACCGTTTTAATTAATTGTTATTAATGTTCAAATAGCTTGGATATCTTTAAATATTTTTTTAACAGTAACGATATTACAATGCTTAGAAAGTTAATATCTCCAGCCAAGTCACTTACATTGAACAATATCCTAGCTACGTTTTTTGGTTCGATTTCATACAATTTTTTTCATATTGTTCGAAATCAAGACACAATTTTTATATAAAAACAAATTATTTTTAAATCGATATTCATTTACACACCACTATTGCAATATTGCTTTTTATGTCTTTTTATGCCTAAAGTTTTCATGCAAATAACAGATTTTAAAAATTTAGTTTTTAAATATACTGTATGCTATTTTGCTAGAAGTGCAATAAATAGGAAATGCTTTATTTTTTTCTTACTTTATACATTGTGACTAAATTTGCAATCCCTACAATTCCTTGCAAAAACCATGATGGGATTAATAAGTATTATTGGAAATAAAAACCTGAAGAAATATATATTTGACAAAATTTCACCATTGTTAGGATGCCTTCTCGAAATTCAAACAAACCGCTTCTTTCTCAATAAATTTAATTTTCATTTAAATACTACACAAATTCCTAACCAAAACTAAACTAGAACAACTATCCTTCCTTCGCCCGCCATTACGCTGCCTTGCACAGAATATTTACTTGCTGCCTTGTTACCACCAGCGCCGCCGCGGAAGATTTTTCAAATGTACTAACATAGGAAAATCTACAGAGTGAGCAATTGGAAGTGACCACCACGTGATCAAAAATTTTAAGGTGGCGACATTGGTAAGTTGGTACTGTGTTTATTACTATAATCTTAAAAGAAGAGAAGTGTCAAATTAATTGTTAGCTTGATGCTTGATCAGTACTTGTATACATTGTGACTTCTTTAATACACTTAATACAGAAATAATTTGGAAAAAGGTTTTCATTCCAGTATTTATTAAAAAAACTTACAAGAAAATCACAGAGAAACTTAAAAAACTAGCGCTTTCAAACACGTTAAACGTCAGATGACAGAACGTAAATACAATAAGCAGTATGAGTAGCAGCAAAACAAAAAAATACACTGGTTTTGTGGCGTATGTGGTCACGTGGTGGTCACTTCCAATTGCTCACTCTGTATTTTTTTTTTTTTTTTTTTTTTTAGGTAAAATAAGGTTTTTCAATATTGGTAACTTATGTCAATAAAAACAATGATTGTGTAACCCATCCGAAGACGCTGAATAAATAATACGACGCCAAATTAATTATCGACATTGATTCTCAGGCATTTATATTTTGTCATATAAGTGCAGTGTGACTTATTGCACACATAACTGCAGAAACTGCAAATATGAGAATAAATCAAAAGATCAGTCGACAGATGACATAATATGGCTATGACAAATAAAAAATATATTTAAAAACATATAAATAACAATATAAACATATAAAGATGTAATTAGATTATAAATTATTACAAACTTATTTAAATTGTTCAAGAATAGTTAAATTACAGCTGGAGAAAGAAAATGGAATTTGATTTAATAAAAGGCATATCATATGTATGATGGGTTGGATTCACTGAGTAATTAAAAATTGCAATAAAATATTTGATTTCAACATTTAGAAGAAACAAATTTAATATAAATTTTTTTCAATGGGGGCGGGCAATCGCCTCTGGAACAGCAATTGATTTATTTAAGTACTTGTTTTTTGATTACAGTAGTTACTGGTTGTACGGATGGTATCGGCAAAGAATATGCGAGGGAACTTGCCAAGAAAGGTTTCAACATCGTCTTAGTAAGTAGATCCGAAGAGAAACTTAAAAAAACTGCCAGAGAACTGGGTATTGTATTAAAAATATACTTCATCGAAAAATCTATATTTTTCAAATTTCAGAATACGAATGTAAAGTAAAAACGGAAATTGTAGTGGCTGACTTCACCGAAGGACCAGATGCCATCGAACACATCCGTAAATGTACTAAAAGTATGAAAATTGGTGTCTTAGGTAATATACAAATTTTCAGAAAATTATTTTATATAAAATCAAGTGCTACCCTAAATTTTATGGTAAGTAACATGGTAAAATACATACAGTTCACACGTTTTTTTCTTTTTGATAAATGTGGCATTTTCTTAAATCAAGGATTTTCTTGTTTTATTAAATTAATCAAGAAACATTTTTTTATATCTTTGTCAATGTGGATAGGAAGTTTCAAACAAAGAACTGTGTGCGTTTTTTTTTCAATACCTGTACGCCTAATCCGGAAGAACGTTTAGAAAAAATCAAGCATTTGACTCTGAAAATATGAATATGAAACCTAACATTCCGACTTGATAATCGAAGAATTTTTTGATAAATGAATATAAGAGTGAATGTGGTTAATTCAAAAACAATTTTATGTGTGTGGTGTGTGTGAACAGTTTTCTAACAGTTGAATCTACTTTCTGGGCGGTATAGACGAGACATAAAGAATTTAAATTGCAACGCAATTTTCCTTTCCTGTAGTCGAGTGCCATATCATTGCGAAATGTAAGAAGAATCATTACTACTTTTAACACTGACAAATTTATATTTAGGTTTTAGTCTGAATACTAACACCAATAATGTTGAAACTGAACTAATATTTACGGCGAAAGGCAATGAGTTGCACAATTAGAAAGTAGATAGAATAATCAAACATAGATCTCATTCAGTAGTTGTTTATATTTGTCTATAATATTTAAAAATATATTTATTTATAAATTAAAATATGCGTACCCAAAGTAATCACACATTTTACTATAACATACAATTTTACATATGTGCATGTCACGATCACGTAAACATAATACCATCAAACTGTTTTCACAATTTCATTCACCGCTATTTCGAAATGCCTTCTATTCATTTACACAATTTATAATCTCGGTTTCACTTTTGAGGACTTAGTTAACTTAACGTTCGTAATAATATTAGATAATATGCAAATTATTCATTTATTTTTACATCATTAATGCGAAATAAAAAAATTAAAAACGAAAACACTGTTTTCGAACTTTTACCTTAACAACTATAATATGAAATCGAAAAATTAATATATTTTTTAACACCGCCATTATAAACATTTATAGTTAGTATTAAAATTGTTGAATGAGCAAGAGAAAAGACAAGAAATATTCTAAGCAATTAGAATATGTTGAGAAAACGTGTAAAAAAAACGTGAAATAAAAGATTTGAGAGATTAAATGAAACGAATTAACAGAAAACGGCATAAAACCTAAAATTATTCGTTCCATATAACATTTACTCCATCTTATATTTTCTTTACGTATAATTTTTCTAGTTGATAATGCCATTATTTTTCTAAATTTAAGTTTAATCCCCTTCTTTTATTTCTAATTAATTTATTTAATTGTGCCAAGCTGGGATGTAACTTCTAATCCGTGACTGTTATTTAATAACATAATTACGCAAATATAAGTTCATTAACGGTTTCACCTTGACTGCTTGCAGTTAATAATGTCGGAATGCAATACACTTATCCAATGTATGTCGGTGAGGTGCCCGAACACGAACTGTGGAACATCATAAACGTAAACATTGGTGCGGTGACCATGATGACACGACTTTTTATAGATGACATGAAGAATCAGAAAAGGGGGGCTATAGTGAATATTTCCTCTGGATCTGAATTGCAACCTTTACCGCTTATGACTGTGTATGCTGCTACAAAGGTAAATTATACAAGCTATATACAGTGCGTTCTACAAAACTGGCCCAAGACTATAGCGACTTCAATTGTCATCTAATCATCATATATCATACTTGGCGAAAAAATTTCTATTTAAATACCTTTACCTATTTATTTGTTGTGACGTCACCGACAATTTTTTTAAATTGCTCGGTATAATTTTTTTTGTGTATTCTTGTAGAGCATTTTAAATACTTTTCACCGGTCTAGACTTTTACTAGTGTTATACTATGAAATTTTTGCAAAAAATGCAAAAAACTGGTTTGAGCTAGTAGGCTGTTAAATCAATTTCAGATTTATGGATGAACTGTACGCAAATTCTTTATAATTGTCGATATAAACTTTACATTTCTGTAGGGCAAAATTGTTGACATATACATATAATAAAAGAATAAATAAATGTCTTCTAGTCACGTTATATTACGTGTTGAAACCAACATCAGAGATATGAGACTAAACGTAATTAAACACTCTGACAAAAATAGTTATCTGTCGCTATCAAATCGTCTTCCACTCACATGAACCCTTATACAAAAAAATATATGATTCCTTCTATAAGGAATTCAGTATTAGTTTTTAATTGACAGATGTACCTAATACATATTTTATTTATGGCATTAAATATGTATTTATTTTGCTTTAGGTTTATGTGAAAAACTTCACCAAGGCACTTAAATACGAATATTCTAAGTACGGACTGACAATCCAACACGTATCTCCAATGTTTATAAATACAAAGATGAACGCCTTCAGTACCAGACTACGAACGACGAGTTTTTTCATACCGGATGCTGAAACATTCTCCAAATATGCAGTAAACACACTAGGAAGACTCGACCATACCACAGGATATTGGTCACATGGCATACAGGTTTGTGCATACATGATTATATTAAAAAAAAATTGAAAAATTATTTGTGATAATTTAATTTCATTTTTGTTTTCAACTTTAGTACTTCATTTTTCTGTTGCATTTCTTCTTCTCCCTGTTTTGTTTGGGTTGTTGTTTATTTTCAATATTTTCTCTTCCTTTTTCGTTTAAATCTTTTATATATTCTTCCCGTTATTTTCTTGGTTTTTCTCGTATATACGTGTTCTTGTAGTGGTTTTTCAATCTTTCGCTTCCTTTATCTTTTGGTCTCTTGTTTGTATGTTACAAAGAGCAGTGATAATTTTTTCATGCTTCTAATATTTCTTTTCTGTTACTTAGTAATAAGTAATAACCCCATCTTTTTTCTTTGTTATTTTTGATATTTGATATAATTATTTGGTATTCTTCTTAAATTTTTTGTTACACAACTGATTTAATATCGAATAATATTGCTATAACAAAAAATGTTGAAGAATTAAAAATGAAAATTTACAACGAAATTTGGTATTTGGTGTTTCTGAGTGATTTGTAACAACTTTTCTTAATACTTTTTTGCTCTAACTTAATCGCTAATATGACATTTCTTGAAACGTTACTTTTATTTTAATTATAGTTGGCTAGATTTTGACTTTATAAAAACTCCGTTCATACAAAATACATTGTCGTGGGCTACACAACTGCTGCAAATTTATATTGATTGCTTTCAAAATAAAAAAGTTATTTAGGTGTCTTCATGAAAAGTGAAACATCCTGTATATACCATGTTAAAGAACTTTCCCAATCGCCAGGAACATACTTCACGACAAAACATGTGTACAAGAAATATTATGATATGATTGTATTATTGTGCTCTAATTACGAAACATTAAATATGTAAGCAATTAATTGCTTTGCATACAGTTCATTTAATTAAAGCAATGTTTGATACTACCGAATGATACAAAATAATGTACAAATCTTTTAATAGATAATTACTTTAAAATTATTTTTAATGCGTTATGTAATTAGTATTTGTTGTTTTATAATACATTTGACAATAAATATTTTGGGCTGTGTAAATAAATTATATCACCGTAGATGGTAATAGTAGTTTACGTGACAAGTGCGTGAAGTGATTCATTATGAAACGAGTATGCGAATTTCAACATGAGCCATTTGGGCAGTGCTGAAAGCATGCAAGTTTTTTAATGACACTTTATGCACGTGTTGCGTATACTGTTTTATCTACAACCGTAAATATGAAGAAAAATATTACCGATATTATTTAAATATAAATGTCGCCTGTAATGTCATGTATGTCTGTCCCTGCAAGTGCGGACATTTTGTATTGTTTGATTATAGTACGAGAGCCGGTAATACTTCAAAGTATGTGATCGTTCTTATGGATCATATCCACATAAAACGAAAGTTCATAGTCCCCTTTAAACCAAATGGATAGGTTGCCTCGATTCCCATGGGCGCAAAGTTCTTAAATAACTTAATGTTTTTCTTAATTTTTCAAGTGCAATGCAATCGCGCGCGTTCCGGAAAACGTTTGTCATGTAAAATTGGCGATTTTCGCGGCTGGAAAATAGTTCGTAGACGGAAGACGCTTATTTTCGAAAGACATGGCGTCGGGACGGTTGGGTAGCGTCGACATGTCGCAATAAAAAAGTGGTATTTTCGACAGCGAAAGTGACAGATGTTTGAGGTATGCGGCAAATAGTTCGAAATGCAAAAATTCGAGGACGAAATTGGCATTTCGAACGGTTTCACGGACGAAAATTACAAATTAAAGCTGGAATCGACGCACAAAGAACCGCTCAAAACTCGAAAAATGACACGATAGTATGGGTACACAACAATCGGTATGCGATCGACGAAAGGAGCGGCGAATGCATGGTGCAACCGGTCGATTTGCCCCATATCTCGAACATCTGTCACTGTCGCTGTCAAAAATACCACTTTTTTGTCGCGACATGCCGACGCTACCGAACCGCCCGACGCCATGTCCTTCGAAAATAAGCGTCTTCCGTCTCCGAACTATACAATTTTGACCTTTTTCCAGCCGCGAAAATCGCCAATTTCACAAGACAAACGCGCGCGATTGCATTGCACTTGAAAAATTAAGAAAAACATTAAGTTATTTAAGAACTTTGCGCCCATGGGAATCGAGGCAACCTATCCATTTGGTTTAAAGGGGACTATGAACTTTATGTGGATATGGTCCATAGGAACGATCACATACTTTGAAGTATTACCGGCTCTCGTACTATTACATAGTGCGTCAAATAATTTACTTTATTCAATTTTGCTTTACAAAGTCATGTTTATTTACTTGGATACGGACCATTTAAGCATTTTTTTTTATTTGATTGTAATGTCATTTTATTTAATTGTAATGTCATTGTTTCCAAGAATATATTATCACTTATGTCAATGTGTCAATGTCTCGTA